>CAJQZJ010032188.1:1900508-1915841 GCA_907164525.1 Lophiomys imhausi | reverse complement strand
TAAATAAGAGTTAAATAAATAATAATTTAAAAGTTCGGTTACAACCCGCAGCTTCCAAAACTAAGAAATGACATACCCGTGGCTGCCTCGACAGTTCTCATTTTCTCTCCATACATTACAGCATCAATCTTCAGCTGTTTGGCTCCATTTCTCTGACAGACATTGATTGTAGAGCAGAAATTATGAAGGACTTGCCTACCCTGTCTTGGCAGAGCTAGGCTGTCGACTTACCTGCTTCCAAGTTTTGTCCTTTTAGACAGCATTCTGTCTACAGTTGAAGCAAGGGGTTTTTGATTTGTTTTGTTTTGTTTTGTTTTGTTTTGTTTTGTTTTGCCAAGAGATAGGCTTGCCACTAATTCAACCATCTCACACTGGAGATTCTTCAATGCTCATCTTCTACTTGGAGTGGAATAGGGGATGCTGTCAGGAGCTGGCATGTCTCGATATCAAAAAAATCTTAATTTAAGAAAATATCTTTGAATGCCATACTCTGCAGATCTCTTGGGGTTTTTGAAGATGCCCTATCTATCTCATATGTTTAGATAAGCAAATGTTGTTGTCTCTTAACAACTTGATTTCTGAGTAGCTTAGAAAATAACTGTGATAGACTGTCATAGTAACTAACAAAATGACATGCTTGCATGACTGTTAGTTTGTATTTCTTAATTATCCTAATCAGTTTATGATGGTTGGTAGCAAAAGGCCAAAACTTCACATTTCCTTTTTAAGCATTACTAGGTACAATACCTTTAAGAAGTGTTACCCTTAATTTTGTAACAATATACAAAGATCAATACCAATGTGGCCAAATATACTCTTAATTTTGTATCAATATACTAAGATCAGTACCGATGTAGTCCAATACAACCTTAATTTTGCATTAACATACAATGATCAATACCAATTTAGCCTAATATAGTATTAAGTTTGTATCAATATACAAAGGTATAAGGGCTTATTCAATAATCTGTCCTTTTTTCTTGATCTTTCCTATACTATGTCTATGTCCCATTTTTTCTCAAGTCTATTCACTCCTACATAGGAGAGAAAGAAGGATACAGAAAAGAAAAAGAGAGAAGTCCCTGGGTCTAACCTCCAAAACCCATTTAACAGACCATTTAATAGCTTGTAGTCTCTTCCCCTAAATGACAAAATTTTCTGTTATCCATCGAATAACCAAAGGCGGGGGAAACACCCTTCCCACCTTCTGGGCCTGGGACGTTGCTCTCATAAATGACTTCCTGCTGATTTGGGACATAGTAAACCTGTTTGGGGCCCAAATAGGGATGGAAAAATGGTTAAAAATGTTAATAGAATCATTTGATGTTCAGTCCTTTTTTGCTCAGCTATTTAGATGTCCTAAGAAGTTTGTAGTCAGAAGCTGATCTTCAGGCCTTTACTGAAGTTCTGGCTGGAGCAGTCTGTGATGCTGAATGATCTTAGCGATTTTGAGTTGTGGTTGTAAACTTTTGAGGAAACAGCTATTGAGGGAGTCTGCAAGGCTGGATCATCTGAGCTGCTCGTCTTCTTTGGTGTCTGATCTGTTTTCTGCTGAGGTTTCCGTTGTCCAGTTGTCCCTGGATTCCTTGAATGGGTGCTTTAAGTCTCCTGGAAAGATAAGAACAGAGCCCTTCCCTAATCCTAACTCTGGGGCAATTACCTTTTTATTAAAAAAAAAAACCACTGTAAATAAATTAAAGGTTACAGCTGTTCAACCTGGTTTTATAAACCACCAAGAGTCAAAAAAACTTAGAGCTAAGGTAAAATACATGAAATGCGTGGGGTTAGCCCATGCCTTTAACTTCAGCAGAGACAGGAGGAGAACTATAGAGTTAGTTGTCTTATAAATTCTAGAGTTACAAGGAACAGGGTGGTGATGGTGCACATCCTTAATCCCATCATTCGAGAAGAATACACCCTTAATCCCAACACACTGGAGACAGAAACAGGCAGATGCCAGAGCTCAAGGTCAGCCTGATACAAAACAAGCTCTACTTAGGGAAAAAATTCGATCCAGGGGCGGGGGGAGCACATCTTTAATCCCTTCAGTTGGGAACCACAGGTCTTGATCCCAATACTTAGTATGCAGAGACAGGCACATAGGATTTGGAAGGATTTAAGTTTAAAAGCTACATACAAAAGGCATGCTCAATGTAAACAAATTGACCTTTGAGATCTCAAAATATATACACTAAAGGTTTGTTTAGCTCCAAAATAACAAAATAATTTCTTCTTTAATCCGGATTGAAAGATAATACTTTATATATTGTCAAAAAACCAAATTGGCTCCAGGAAAAATATTACCTGACCCCACCCCAAAAAAAAAATAGGGGTTTGTTTTAAGGAGACTCATGAGGAAGAAAGGCTACAGTCCACTGAAAACTCAATGGAGGAAACCTCTCGTGATGGAGGAGGTTGAGAAAGACTGTAGAAGGGAGAAAGGAAAGCACAAGAACAATGCAGAAACACAGGCATAGCTCACAGCTCTTCAATACTTAATAATAGACATGGAAAGAAATACAGCTTCTTCCCACACACACCTAACATCTGACCACTCAGAAGGCCAAGTCACTTCACTATGACCCTCTTCACCACAAAAGTGACCAGAACTACCCTTCACAGAACCATGCTGGGAACCTGGGAGCTTGATTATTACCAGAACTTTCCATCCCAAAAGGCTCTCACTCTGGTCCCTGACTCAGTGATAGAACATCAAACTGTGAAAAAAGAAACCCTTGCCTTTTAATGAAAAGGGACACACACACACACACACACACACACACACTCATTACTATATAAAGAGACTTATTATTACAGGGCAAAGAGACCTTTTGCCACCTACTGAGTTCTTATTTAACTAATTTTTTTTTCTCTTTTCAGAAACAGAAGAGGAAAACATAAAGGAGAGTTTCCTTTCATCATAAAACCCATCTTTAGACATTGGCCATTCAGAGACCATTGGAATTTTATAATGGAGCCAGTGTTTGGCTATTCATCTGTGCATTAGACTACAGAAGATGGCACAATCTAAATGTGAACCAACTATTAAAATCCATTCCCAAGTTTCTTAGTGAAGAGAGTAAGTATCTCAACAATGGGTTTCTTCATGGCTCCACTGTGTGCAGGCAGGAGGGCTTAAAGTTCCATTTTAAATGTCACCAGGACTCTCCGTCCTTCCTTATTCATTGACTGCCCACCATGAGAAAGTTCACCGTCTGTTTACATGGTGCTAAACCATGCCTCTCTTGGGACAGCTGGAATGAGTAAAAGACCTCAGATAAAAAGAGCAAGTGGGAAACCAGGAAAGTTCATATATGGTCAGCCTCAAGTAATCCAGCACAGGAGGGAAATAGGGAGGCTGTGGACACTGGCTAAGGATTCCATTGTCATTTACTCTTCAGTAAAGCATCTGAAGATGAAGTGTTTGTGCTACTTCCAAGCTGAAGAATCTAAAACTAAAATAAAGTCACTCACCACACTACCTTGAGAGTAGAAGTCTGTTTAAATCTAGAGATTCTGTTATGTTCTCTGACCTAGAATTAATCTGATATGTACTGAGTTCCGTAGTGGGAAGCCTGAGGTTTTTGTTTCTTTAAAAAATACAGAAATATTGTAAGAATGTGCTTTCATTTCAATCCCAGGTAAGGGGATGTGGGGCTGCTTTGGACTGTCCACAGCAGCAAACTATGATTTGCCTCGTGCTCTAACAGAGGGATGGTTTTGCCAGCTCCAGATAGTTTCTGTGACTGTGTGACGGTGGAATTCTGGGAACTTTTCAGAAGGTGTATAAATGCTAGAGCCCCAAGATGCAGGGGTTGGTGGTTGATGATCGTTCCATTTGTTAGTCGTCATGCACAAAGAAGAAACAAAAGGAAAGAAATTTAGATTCAAGGATCTCTATCTCTCTCCCCTTATTCCTTCTTTTTCTCCTATCTATCTAGTGATAGGGGTGAAACCTGGGGGGATAAAGAGTAGGAAAAGAAGAATTCACAAAGTAGCTAAGACCAGCTACAAGGTTGTCTTCTCTCTGTATACTTGTCTATCTATATTTCCTTCTGTCTGTCTGTATGCCTATCTCCCTGCCTGCCTCTATCTATCTATCTATCTATCTATCTATCTATCTATCTATCTATCTATCATCTACCTGCATGTATATATAGCTATATAGTGGAAGTGTTGACTGTGTTACAATCTATTTATCTATCATCTATCTATTCTATTCTATCTGTATATGTATCTATAGCTATATAATGGAAGTGTTGATGAAATTCTGCATTAAATCATGCTGCAGGGGAAATATTTACTGTTACCAATAGACTCAGAGAGAGGGGGGAGCCATGGTCCTCAGTTATGTATCCATTGATCAACCTTGATGAACCCACCAGGCTCCAATGGATAATTTCAACCCTATGTTTACACAGATGGCCTGGTCAAACCCAGAGGAACATGGACAAAAAGATATGAATGTAGAAAAGAGATTAGGAGGGAGGAGTGGAGAAAGTAAGAAAAGAGATAAGAGGTGTGTATGAGAGCAGTGAAGATCATGATATGCATGCATGAAACTGTCAAAGAACAAAATAAAGCAAAGTAAGGACCATACAGACTTTTAGAGCAACTGACTGATTCAGTGTAGTTTTCTGAAGGAGCTAGTTACCACTTTAGTATCACCCTACAATAAAATCAGAAAGGTCTATTCTCTTACCAAATGAAAATCAGCACCAATCTACATGGTGACATTTGATTGATTCTAAAAGTCTCCCAGTCAAAAGTCCATAAACATATTAACAGAAGGTGTTATACATGTATATATATATATATATAATTTATTTATTATGAATGATAATTACATCATTTCCCCCTTCCTTTTCCTCTCTTCAAAGCCACCCATATACCCCCTTGCTCTCTTTCAAATTCATGACTTCTTTTTTCAATCATTTTTGTTACATACATATTTGTATCTGTATATACCTATATATTCTTAAATACATAAATACAGCCTGCTTAGTCAGTATAATGCTAGTCATATATATATTTTTTTCAGAACTGACCATTTGGTATTGCATAACCAATTGGTGTGTTCTTCTTTGGGGAAGACTATCTTAATAAATGTGCCCATTATTGGCTTTAAATATACAAACCTCTGTGTTAAAGTACAGGCATAGACAAACCTGTGATGTGTTTAAGGAATAATAAGCCCATTTTGGATGGCACAGAGTAAGTGAGTGAATAGTATGATTTATGACCTGAAAGACAGACTGCAATATGGTTTTGGAAGGATGACAATGTTAGATTCAGCTTTCTTAGGCAGTGGAAATCCACTTAAAAGACTGAAGTGACTGCTCTGTAGAATGAAGAACAGGATGGGATGTTGAAAGTGGAGACAATGGTTAAGTGTTCTTACTGGCACCTGCTGCATGCCTCCACAGAAAGGAAGGCACATAATCATTATTATTAGATTTATTACGATCATATGTTCAAGCTTGAGAAGTGTCACTGCCCTTTATCTTCAGTAGGAGATGTGACATAATAGGTGTTTCCACATTACTCTTTTCCCCTTGATTATTTCTACAAGAGGATGTGAGCCTCTCTGAGGTTCCAGTTCCCTGGAAAGCAAGATCCACACACCCAGGAATGAGTGCTCTAACTGTAATCCCCAGTGTCTTCTCATGACTCAAGCTTTTCAATAAGTTTATTCCCATCTACAGGATGTCTTTAGCAATGTGTCCACTAGGTTCCCGCCCCACCCAGCTATCCCTCTTCCCCAGATGGACAGGCTTATCAAGAGTGACAAGAATTGATGCCTACACGGACAGTGATTAAGAAAGTATGTAAGGAAGGATTTCTTGTCTCTTTCCACTTCCTTTCTTCCTTAAAGACCCAAAGCAGGGGGTGGGGAGTGTCTTGTTCTTGGTTTCACTTCTCCCTAAAAAGAAATATTTTGGTTCTCAGGCTAATCCCATCCTTAACAATGAAAACAGAGCCTAACCACCTGGCTTGCCCAGGAAGTTGAGGGACACGCAGATCTCACAAGTTGAAAAAGAAAACAAAACCAAAACAGAACAAAAAGCAATCTTTGGGGATGTGGAGGGCTCCTTTGTGCAAGCTACACTGAGCTGTGATATGAAAGCCTTCAAGCTAACATGTTGTCTTTGGACTCAAGTAATCTTTAAACTCACTTTAAAATTACACTCTTCAACTGTGTTTACAATTTGATGCTTTTTATTATCTTCTTTTGAAAATATCAGTATCAGAATGAAATATACAAAAAGATTTCTCTATAATACAGCCGCCGGAATGTGCTCTGTGAACATACATGAAATGCTCACACAATATGAACATACCCATATGCACACATGCTTACAATCACACATACCTTTAAACATACTTTTCTTAAAACAAAATTTTAAAGGTATAGAGAAGTAAGAGGAAATGAACAGTTTAAACTCTTTAGATGAGTGTTTTCAGTCTCATTATCTATAAAGAAATAACTGACTTCATGAAAACAAAAAATTGGGGCTTGGCAAGACCAGAGGGCTCAGTGCTTAAGGGCGCACTGAGTTCAGTCTCCAGAGAATCAGCTCTTGCTAGTTGTCTGGTTACCTCCACACACAGGCTGCAGAGCATGTGCCACCCCCCACTAATCAGCAACTAAATGTAACAAAAAACCTAAAGGGGAAAAAAATGAAGTGTAACAAGCTTATCTTCCTTTATTTTTTTTCCTGCTTTTTGTTGGGCACCTGACAGCATCGTAATTTAATAAATTATCAAATTGTCAACTTTAAAATTATGATAAAAACAGTACCAGTGAGTAAACAGCAAACAAATCTGCCTAGAGAGATGGGACTTTCTGATCAAAAGTCAGACTTGGGATTTTAAATTAAAGGAAACTGCAGTTGATAGACAGCAATTCTTTCTCCCTCTCTCCCTCCCTCCCTCCTCCCAGTTCTACCCCCCTTCCCCCCTCCTCTCTCTCTCTCTCTCACACACACACACACACACACACACACACACACACACACACACCCTCTCCAGGCCTTTAGAGAACCATAGTAAATAGGACTCTACTTTATAAATGAGAAAACCTGTATTGTTATTTTTGCATTTCTGCATTTTTTTTTTTTTAAGAAACGGCATTGAGTGTGATGTCCTTCATAACCAGTACTAAGTGAGAGAACAGTAGAGCAGCACAGACTGTGGGACTCAGGCATGAGTCACAGAGCTAGGAGACATCATGATTATAGTTTGGTGACCCTTGACCTGCCTCCTCTCCTTGTAGTTGAGATGCAAAGGCCCTCTCAGGAGGCAGATGTGTCTTAAACTCCTTGAGGATTAGGGAATGCTAATTGCCCACCCTCTGATTCCAGCAACTTCAAACATTTTACACATAGCTAGATACATACTTTTAAAAAGTCGGTCCAGATCAAGAAAGACAATTTGGAAAATATAACTTGGAGAGAAAATTCTAACACACATTGAAAACTCAAGAATCTCTTCTTTCAAATTAGATAAAATAAAGATGTGGCTTTCTTCTTTTTTGAAAGCTCTTGTCAAGGAATGTTACTAAGTAGCCAAGGAGACATACAGGAGTAACCTTCCCAGATATCATTCCTTCTCACAGATGCACTAGATAATAAACTGCCTCAAGAATACGGGTACCAGAAGAACCAGTTATTCTTAGAGTGTACTGGCTGCAGGGAAAGATACTTGTACCTGATCCCCTGTTACTGTATTGTATTTATTTTCCCTTTCCTTCCTTTTTTGTGTGTATGTGTGTGTGTGTTTACCTGTGCAGATGCAGAGGCCAGAAGATACTGCGGGTGTCCTCCTCTATCAGTCTGTGGCCAGTTTTTTGTTTGTTTGGTTGGTTGGTTGGTTGGTTGGTTTTTTTGAGGCAATCTCTCTCTGAACTGGGAGTCCACTTTTTCTTGGCCAGGCTCTTTGTCAGCGATTCCCTTGACTCTGCCTGACTCAGAGATGGAGTTACAGGCATGTGCCAGATGCCTGACTTGCTCCCTGGATGTTGAGGTCTTAACTGACACTTCTCATGATTACAAAGCAAGTGCTCTTAACTGCTGAGCCATCTCTCTAGCTCCCTTCTTGGTTATTTTTAATTCAACTTTGTTCTCATATATATATATATATATATATATACATACATATATATGTATATATATAAAATATGTGTGTATGTATATGTGTGTGTATATGACTAAGCTGTCTTAAACTCTTTTGTTATATGAGTTTAAGTGTAAACACAGGCCTATCTATACTCTGAAAATATCTGTAAAAATATTTATATAATGCTGCTATTTGGACATAAAAATAACCTACATCAATGATATCAGAATATCTCTTATAGACTACAAAGAATTCACTTCTATTTTAACAGGGAAACGAAGATCTGTCACCCAGAGTGATGCTGCAAATACACAGATTATACTCTGGCCCTAGTATTTCACTGCTGACTTATGTGCAAGGTCACAACTACATACATCATGATTGTGTGTTCCCATGCCACTGTGCTCAGGAAGTGAGTACCAGGTGTCTGACCTCGAACTCTCCTTGTAGTGAGTGAACAAAGGTCAGAAATGTTGAGTTTCAAAAGTGGAGAGTGAAAAGGAATTATCAGACAAAGTATGAGTCTAGAGGTTCAGAAAAGCAACACCTTAGCAGCTAAAAGATACGAAAATATGCTAGGGGCGCATTCTTTCAGGGAAGACATGTATTTTAGATACAGAAGGTAAAACAACAACAAAAACTTGGCATGGATTTAAATAGGTTATATACCATCTTTTCAATGTAAGACACAATTCTTTTTTAAATAACATGGTTAAAAAGCTACTTTTTCTAATGTAGTACTCAAACATACTGAGCATCATAGTGGAAACATCTAAGGTGACCTCCCACCCTGCCTAGCTCCCCTTTCCCATAGATGTGAGTAGACCTGTAGGATTGATGATGATGATGATGGTGATTTAGCTGATGATGGTGATGGTGGTGATGATGATGATGATGGTGGTGATGGTGGTGATGATGATGATGGTAGTGATGATGATGGTGGTGATGATGATGGTTATGGTGGTGATGATGATGGTGATGGTGGTGATGATAATGATAATGATGATGATGGTGGTGATGATGTTTGGCTTCATTTGGTTTGGTTTTTCTTGTAGCTTTGGAGAATGAAGCTCTAACCTCACACATGGTTATAATTTGCTTCCCTCAAATAGAACACAGCACCACCTACAGGCTGTCGATCCCTTGATTAAGCTTTGTTAAATGGCAAAGATGAAGGCATTTTGCAGATGGTATTAAATTTGCTTTAAGGCGATCAATTGGGAGATTAATGCTGGGTCAACTGGACCTAATTAGTAAGGATACTGAAAAATCAGGTAAAAGTCAGACACTGGAAGCATCCTAGATGGACCCCATTGCTGACCTTTAAAAAGAAAGCTGCCATGACTGTATAGACACAAAGAAATGAATTCCCCTAGTAAGCTAAGTAAAGTGGAAACAGGGGCTTCCAGTCAGGTCTCCATATAACAGAGTGTAGCTCAGACAGTGAGTGGAGTTCAGCTACCAGACTCTGAACACTAAATCCAGCTAAGACAAATCTTAACTTCTAACCTACAGAAAGCAGACAACAGTACATGACTATTTTGAAAACTTATACATTTGCAGGGATTTGCTATACAACCTAGAAAACCAATCTAAAAAGAATGAGGGTCAATTTGCATAAGAATTGCCTTCCACTAACTAAGAAAGAAAAAAGTACCTGGAACCTCAGACTCCCTTCTCAACTTCCCACATCACACTTGGCCAAGCTCTCCCTCAAGAGTGTTCCTGGTATTGAACTGACATGGCTGCCTCCATACCTGAGGAGCTGCACTGAAGAACCAGGGTCATTTAGAGAACATCAGCGCTCACTCATCCACCTGCCTCATAAGCCAGACAATGTTCATGCTGGCCAGTCTGTGGCTTCCACAGTTTTCTAGTCAGTCGCATTTTCAGATAGTACAGTGACTCAGCGTAGTCGTAGCAATATAATGTCAGCATTCCGGTAACTCAAGTCAAGGCCTCTGACGGCAACTGATCTAAAGACTGGCTTCTTTCATCTGCTATTTATCTGCTATTGGTGATGAAAATCACCAATTGGGCACAGTACCAGGACCAAAAACCTCCTAATAGACCTGAGTATTAGGAAGAGGCACTATTCCATTCCCATTTTTAACCCAGGGATCAAAACACAGACTAGGGCCAAGCTATTTAGCTGAGTCCCTGCTCCATAATAGCATGTTCTCTGTGCTCAGAACAAAATTACACCCTGATGATGTCTTTCCATGTGGATGTGCCCAGAAAGCGGTTAGGAAGCAACAGTACTCGCGTGGGTGATGGATGAGGCATGTGACCATTTAGAGGAAAGGAGAAATGGGGAATGGTTATCCGTTTTTCAGAAGCATCTGTCTGCCTCTTGGAAACCAAGCTTAGATAGTCTTGTTTTATACATTCCTGAACTATGAATATAATGCTTTTGATATGCAGTCTAGTTAGGCAGAGCCTGCAAAAATTGTTTTTAATAAAAAAAACACTCGCATTTTGTTTTCCAACTGCCCTAATTCTTACACACCAATTAAAATTACAGGAACACTTGAAGGCACCAGACAGAACAGAATAGCAAACTTTTATAGTTTAGGAAATTTAAAGAATAAACATCTTCTTTTGCTATTTTGTTTCTTCCTTTCTCCAGCCCTTCCTCTTACATTTTTAATTCATAAAATAATGAAGCCAGAAACACAGGAAGAAAGAAGCAATCAGTACAGGACCAACAAAGGCTGAGTTAAGGTATGTGGTCCTGTAAGTGCTAAATTATCTTCAGCAATCCACACAGTCTCTCCAAGCCTCAGGAGTTTTCATTTGTTTGTTTGCTGTTTTTTGTTTGTATGTTTAATGTATGTAAGTATTTTGCCTATGTGTATGTATGTGCATCATATATGTGCATTGTCCATTGAGGCAAGAAGAGAGCATCAGGTCTCCTGGAACTGAATTATATAGATGGTTTGAACCACCATGTGGATGCTGGAAACTGAATAGGGTCTTCTTCAAGAGCAGCAAGTTCTCTTAACCACTGAGCCATCCTTCAGTCTTTTGAGCCTCAGTTTTACCATTGCCAAAATGACAAATTTTCAAGAATTATAAGAAATAATACTTGATATCCACCCTCAGAGCTGCTAGCATGAGGTGGTTCAGATTTCAGCATTAGATAGCAACATTGATAACATCATGCCTTTGCCAATATAAGGTCAGCTGAGACCCACAAGAGGAACCGGAATGAAATTGAAATAGAAACTCAGTGTGAAGCAGGAAATGAAGATGACAGTGCCCTACCTGGATCCGGTTTTAAGAAAGTATGCACTTCCCAACAGGAAAAGTATGGTGGAGGTTTAGATTTATTTGGAAACACACTTGTCTTGAAGGAATATGTAAGGGTTGTGGGAGTGCTTGATCTACCACTGAAATAAAATCTCATAAAAGGGGCATGCAAAGCAGCTTGTGACGGGCACCTGTGGGGAACAGCTGGGAGCACACACCATCTTGGTCAACAGATGAGGAGCCTCATGAGGATGGCATAAGGTTGGCCAATGAGAAAACATCCTGGTGCATAATGGAGAGCATATAAAAAAGGAAGGCTCTGAAACTCGAGAGGACTTTTTTGTTTGGTATTGCTTCACATCACTGTTCATTTCTGCTTCCTAAGACCCTAGACAAAGGTTTCTGCTGCTGAGACTTGGGGCTGAGGTTGGGTGGAGCCCAAGTTGGGCATAGTCCAGGTGGAAAGTCAAAGCAGTGAGACTGAGAGGGAGGCCAGAAGAGATCAAGACCCCAAGCAGCGGTGCAAAGGGCAGCATGTGCCCTATGAAGGTTCAACAAACTCAGACAAAAGAGACTTTTATTACTTTTGTACTATATTATACACTCTAATTTACTTTACTATATTTAATTCTGCTATTTCCCTTTTACCCATTGTTCCTTCCAACCCCCCAACACTATGCAGGCGAGAAAGAATGTTAGAGAAAGAAGGGACAGAGTTCTCTTTAGGCTACTTCCTGCTGATTAGGGCCGTTGGGTTCTTTGGGGTTAATACCAGTCTCAGTAGAAATCCAGGAGACAGCAGCAGGACAAACAAGCAGCAGTTTAGGGGAGACCAGCAGCCGAGAGAGCAGCAACCTCTTTCTTCTCTGTAGCTCTTTCTCTTCTTTGTAGAGCCTTTTCTCTTACTTCTTTGTAGAGGCCCCTTCTCCTCGGGGCTCCTGCCTTTTATTCCTGTCTCCCAAGTCCTCTAGAGTTAAACTTGCTCAGCTGGCTAAGCCACACCCGTGCTAGCTCAGGAGACAGTTAATACTTTACACCTGTGTCTTAAGCAGCCTCACACCTGGGATTAAACAAAAACATTCTCATAATTGGTATTTTAATAAACTCATACCACAAGAGACCGTGGCCTCAAGTGACGGTGCAGCAATGGCCAGCTCCTAGGCCTCATGGTGCAGCACCTCTCTCAAGGAAACAAGCTCTGGTGGGTAACGAGACTGCACCATAGGACCTATCCAGAAGAGGTTCTGAAAAATTGGACGATCTGAAGAGACCTTGACTACAAGTGGGGGGGGAGGGTTATGCAGTGGAGCGGTGGCCAGCACCTGGGCCCTCAGCAGAGTGCAGCACCTGCCCTGCCCTGTGTAGGTTGGGCAGTCTCAGACAGACAGAGGAGGCCTCCACCCCAAGTGGGGGTGAGGCAGTGGTCATGGAGATGCCAGAGCCAGGTGACCACTGCAGCTACTGCTGATTGCTGTGTTCCCTGTATATGAAGGAACACCATAGGAAAGCTCAGAACATAGGAAGATTTAAAATAATATGCTTTTTTTTAAGTTATGCAGTTATGTTTCATTTTATAAGATAGCTGCTACTTGATTTAAGATCTATATCCTTACTGAACTGATTTAACATTTTAAATGAAACTGGGAAGGAATCTGGCTGGGCAAAAGGACACTGTAAAATCATTGAGCAGTAGGAACACTGAACTGACAAGAGACGGGAACATCCTCCAGGCATTACATCTGTCTGGGAAGACAGTTTAGCAGAGGCTCTTCCAACCGAGCTACCCATTTGCTCCCAGAATCTCGGAACCTCCAACAGTGCCATGGTCCACACCAGGGAGACCCATCCCAGGGAGCTGCAGAAGCAAGACTGGACTCTCCTCCAGGTTGAGCCTCCTCACAGCATGGTGGCTGTCTACCACAGCAAGGGAAAGAAGGTGGGACTTCAGGTTTCAGTGGCAAAATCCAGTCACTGGACAAAAGCATTGAGCTATGTGACATCCTTAGCATCTCACACAACGACCTCATTTATCCTCTTGAGGTTCTGCCCTACAAAGAAACTGAAACTTGGAGAAACTGAATGCTATGCCCACGTTGACTCCCTTGGTATGAAGTACAATGAGGGTTAAGAGCCAGGAAGTAACAACAGTTCACTACCATGCTACACTGCTCTGAGTTGTTAGGCTTCCGGGCTTTAGAAGAAGTAAATTTAGACTGTATAAGGAACAAAGTACTTCCAAAGTAGTGTACATATTTAAGGCATGACCAGATGTATTCCTGTTTTTATTTATTAGTGTTTCAAAATCATTACTGTATCCACCTTTTTTTTTCCAGGAGTGTGTTTGTTAATATTTGTTCTCAAAATAAAAATAATGAAAGTAGTTACAAAATATGTTAAAAAAAACTCAGTAATTTGAATTGGATATAGAAGTGACAGGACAGTTCATTTTTATATGGCAAATATGGAAATTGACTCAATCTTACACACAATCATTAAAGAATAGGTAACAAAATTTACAAGATTACAATAAGCAAGTAAATAATTACATTCCATATTTATCTCAGTTCTATTTGTAATAGTAGAGGGAAAAGGGCAAATTTACAATATTTTATTATATTTATGTATTAAAATGTAGAGAAAGGAACACTTCTTTAAAGATTCCTTAATGGCATATGAAATGCTCAAGTTGCTTTAAAAAACTATACTATAAACTACATATATTACATAACCTCAGATATATTCATCAGCATGAAGAAATATGAACAGTATATTTGTTTTAATACTTGGGTTTATCTATAAGAAATAAAATTCTAAATTATTTGAATAATTCTATTATTTTTATTTCCAAATCAGTATGTATTACTTAAGTAATTAAAAAATAACTGTTAGTGAAATAGGATTCAGTACCTAAGAGGGTAAAAGTGATCAATAGATTAGCTTTGACCCTACACTTTACCTGTGCTTTCACAGCCAAATTGAAAGGTCATATATACAGCTTTCCTGAGGCTACCACTAACAGAGAGTCTCTGTCCTGGACTCCCTTGCAGCTTCACCTGTACCTCTTCTGTGGTACTTTCATTACTGCTTGCCTTCCACCCTGATACCTGTTTTTACATAGCAAACTTTCCACTGATCTGTAGGCATTAAAATGGCAGGGATCCCTCTGCCTCATAATTATATCCACGGCAGACTTACTTACACTCCGTTTCCTTATATATTCAGAGTTTTAAAGAGGAGCAAGAGACACTTCAGCATCCACCTTCCCCCACAGAGGAAATCATGTCACATGAACTGAATGGTCTGTACACAGTTGCAGTGTTCTTGGTGGCAAAGAGGAAACAGAACTAGATCCTGGGGATGGTATTCCCAAGCACATTAGTCATTTTTGCCTGGATTTGGGATTGTGGTGGTTTGATTAAGAAGGCTCCCCATAGACTCAGGTATTTGAACACTTGGCTCCCAGCTGGTGGCCCTGTTTTGGGAGGTTGTACAGTCTTGCCTGAGGAAATGTGACACTGGGGATGGGCACTGAGAGTTCACAGCCTTGAATCACTTCCAGTTCACTCTGCTTTGTACTGAGGTTGAGGACATGATCTCTCAGCTCCTGTTCCTCCCTATGCTTCCACTTGTTGCCAAGCTTCCCTGTTGTGATAAACTCTTACCCCTCTATCACAATAAGCCAAAATAAATTTTTCATATAATTATCTTGGCTATCATATTTTGTCACAGCAACAGAAAAATAACTAATACAGAGATATACATATATGTATACATATGTGTATACATACATGTATGTATATGTATATCTCCATCTATCTGAAGCCTAACACCTTTCTCTCTATCTATATATACATATATATGCATATATTATAATATACACATGCATATAGATAACACACACATATTCCAGGAAGATACACACACACACACACACACACACACACACACACACACACACACACA
>CAJQZJ010032188.1:1889574-1900498 GCA_907164525.1 Lophiomys imhausi | reverse complement strand
ACACACACACACACACACACACACACACACACACACACACACACACAAACACATCTATATATATCCTATATATAATTGCTACTATAGAGACAAATCAAGGTTGGCTTTCAAAAAGGATACAAATACCATAATTCCTACAACTCCATCCCAACACCAAACTATTAAGATTCTACACTCATTCGCAAAATGAGTGGTAAAAGATAATGTTGTAATGAATAAATAGAAACATAAAATAAAACTAATAGGTTGAATCCACATACAAAGCCTCTGGTTCTCAAAGATTGGAAAAATGTCATTCATTGTCACATAGGCCTGTAACAGATACTCAATGGCTCCAAAGAATAGCATTCTTGGAAAACAGTTTCAACTAAGTGCAGCAGATAAGAGTTGGCACCTTCATTCTGTGAGTCAGAGGGAAGGGAGGAGAAGGTAATGTTCAATGTGTTCCAGACACTATGCTAAGCATTTGGACATATTTCGTTGCATTCCTATGTTTTCAGGGAAGTGCTATGGCAGAGGTTGAATGGAAAATATTCCCAATAGGTTCAGGTATTTGAACACTTGAGTACAATCAAGTTCATGATGTTATTTGGGAAGATTATGGAACCACTAGGAAGGAAGGAAGTATGCGGGAGGAAGTATGTCCCTGGGGGTGTGTTCTGATGGCTTATACCCTGTCTCCACTTTCTGTCTCTCCACTCCACTCCCTGATTCGTGAATGCAATGTGATCAGGCACTTTCCTGCTAACAGGACTTCTCTGTTTAATGCCATGTCTTCCCTGCTGTGAAAGACTTTATCCCTCTGTAACTGTGAGTCAAAGCAAACCTCCTCTTTCCTAAGGTGCTTTTTGTCAGGGATTGGAGCTCAGTGAGTCCTATTTTGCCATACATGGGTAAGGTTTTGAGCAAGAATCCCTCCCCTTTTTATTTTAGTTCTTTGAGAATTTCCTGCAATGTATTTGTATTACATTCACTTCCTATCCCTCACTCCTCCCAGATCCACCCCCTTCCTTACCCACCCAATTTTGAGTCATCATTAAAAAAAAAAAGCCCAAAACTATCGAGTCCAATTTTGAACAAGAATCTTAGTCTCTTTGAAATTCAGTCTCTTTATCAGACAAACATAGGAAATACTTCCTTTATGTGATGGTAAAGAAAGAACATCTTTTTTTTTTTTTTGGATTTTAACAAGCCTTGGCCTGAATTGTGCGATCCTAGCCCATCTAAGATAGCTCTTAATTCTATTACTCAAATATGACCCCAAATATACATACGTCCCCTTGGACTGCCATTCTCCACGATATGCCGATGTTCCTGGCCATGTGGAATGAGGTTCCTTTTTCTAACCCATGGTGTGTGCCTCCTTCTTGATGCTCCTGGCTGGAATGCCTTCTTCTTCCTGCTGCTCTAATCCCAGGAAGTCCCACCTTTCTCTGTCTTTGCCCAATCTCAGGCCTTGGCATTTTATTTAACCAATCAGATTCAATGTAAGTAACAGACAGCAAGCAGGACCAATTAATTAACATTTAGAATGCTTAACACTACCCCAACAATTCCCTCCTTTTGTCTAAAAATAAAAAGGCTAAATTTTTTAACTCATATAGTAAAAACAATAAGAACAAATATGAAACAATCAAGAAAACCATATATAAAAGTTATACACATAATGTTTAGCCTATTGTATCAGGCAATCTTGAACAAGAAAAAAAATCATCTTATCTATCTTTCTGTGTCTAAAGTTCTGAACCTAAATAATTTCTTTCATATCCTATATTTATAAACCTAAAGATTTTATTTAGACTTGAAAATATCCTTTTAAATCCTAAACAACTCAATTTCAATTGAAATCTTATAACTATTATGCCTTCAACCCCATCAAAGACATAAGGGATAAAGTTATTATTTGAGTGAGTAGGAAGCATAGGAGAGCAGCTTCCAAAAAGAAATATTACAGTTTGTTGCCTAGACAGTCCCAAATATCTCTTGATATCATTGGAGCATCATCTTCAGCCTTCTGGCCAAGCATTTTTCACAGACTAAATTGTGCAGCAGGAAATAATAAGGATTTTCCCATTCTGTCTCTGCAGAATCAGGACATCGGCTTACCTACATTTAAGCTCTGGTCCATCTTTGGACTGTATATAGTCTGTTGAGAGAGCAGGGGCATTTTTGCCCAGTAGGAATATCTCCTGATGGGAGATTTCTTTTTGAGGAATTATCTCCTGATGGGAGATTTTTTTTGATGCTCATTGTCTTCTTCCAAGTCAAATGGGAGCTGCCAGGAACTGACTGTCTTAAGTCAAACAATTCTTATAATAATAAAAACATCTTTAAATGCCATTTTCTGTATGCCTCTGAGGGTTTTGAAGACATCTACTATTTTATTTATAAATCTATCTATCTATCATCTATCTATCTATCTTTGAACAAGCAAACTGTATATTTTTATCCATTTATTATCTGTTTAACCTAGCATTTGACATGACCAGGAGCTTGACTGGCCAGTCAATTTGTATTATCCAGACTCCTAAATAGATTGCAATAGCAACCCATAAAAGGATCAGAAGTAAACCTATACTTTTAAATGATTTGTACATGCACAATACCTTATACAAGAGTTGATATATACAGATTATGTGTCAAAATATAAAATTCTATACAAATGAATCAAAATTAATCTTATTTTTGTATCAATATACAAAATTCTATACCAATGTATCAAAAGATAACCTTATTTAAGAATAACAATAATTTTAAGTTTCAGAGCAGATTCAATAATCTATCCTTATATCTTATCATTTCTATATTATATACATATATTCCCCCTCTTTTTCTTTTCAAGTCTTTTCCCACTATATAAGAGAGAAAGCATAGAGAAAAGAAAAAGAGATCTCCAAGTCTAACTTCCTATACCTTGCTTAACAAGACCATATAACAATTTGTAACCATTACCCCTAAACAACATTTATAACACATCAAATGACCAAAGAATCATCCACCCTACTTTTTGGGAATGGGACGTCGCTCTCTTAAAACTTCTTCCTGCTGAATTGGGTCGCAGAAAACCTGTTTAGGGGCCCAAATAAAATGAAAAAAAAAAATGGTTAAGCAAGTAAATTGTAACATTTGTTGTCCAGTCTCTATGTGCTCAGCAATTTGAATGCCCTGAGCAGTTTGTATTTCGAAGCTGGACTTTGGTGGGAAAGTTCAGTCCTTGAGGCTGGGCCATCTCAGCAAGCTATTTGAAGTTGTTCTTGATGCAGATTTTTGAGGAAACAGCTATTGAGACATTCTATGAGGCTGGATCATCTGGGCTACTTGTCTTCTTTGGACTCTGGTCCCTTTGTTCTGAAAATATATAATTTCTCACAAGTAACATATAGTTCTGCAATTACCAAAATGCCTTGGATGTGCAGGATGCACAAGTCAATGAAGGAATATTTTCTGTTTTTTAACAGAAGAAAGACATTTGTAAGTCTCCATTCATGCCATATAAAAACATGGCATGTAATAGTATTACATATATATGCTATATATAATCTATTTTAAATTGAAAATACAACATAAGACTGAATGGAGTTTAAAAATTCTCCTTTACAGTTGACATAAATTTATTAATTGATTAAAACAGGTTTATTCTGTGTTGTTCTGGCTTTTTGTAGATTAGGTTGGCCTCAAACTCAAAAGGAAGCAATCTGTCTCTGTCTTTGTCTCCCATGTTTTGGGATCAAAGTTATTCATTTATATATTTTTTTCTTTCCTTTTCTCCTTTCTTTGGAGATTTAATTTCTATGTGGATATATCTATCCTTATTGAGACAGGGTTTCTCTTTGTAGCTTGGGCTGTCTTGATTTGCTCTGCAGAGCTCTGTACATTTAGATTGGCCTCGAACACACAAGGAACCTGTTTTTTCCTTGTCTCCCATGTTTTGAGATCAAGGTATGAACTTAAATAATTGAATTACCCTTATTAAACAATAACATTAATTAAATCATTTTTTGTATTAGTTTGAGTTCCAATTCTCCCATGGAAGCTCCATTCTTAAGGAGATTAGTGTAAAATAGCATATCAGCTTTTCTTAACTGTTGTCTGTGGGAGGCATGCAGTTTGCATGTTCCCAAGCCTAACTCTGGGTTCTTACATTGGTTAACAGAATATATCTCTTTCTCTCTCTCTCTCTCTTTTTTTTTTTTCTGGAGACAGGATTTATCTGTGTATCCTTGTCCTGGACTCACTTTGCACACCAGGCTAGCCTTGAACTCACAGAGATTAGCCTGCTTCTGCCTCCAAAATTCTGGGATTAAAGGCATGCACCACCACACCCAGAGATTAATGTATCTCCTTCAGGGCAAAATGTCTCTTGAAACCAGTTTTCCAGTGGGAGCCCCAAAACTAAGGAGACTGGCTTGTGAGCCCTTTCTCTTCACAAAAATTTAAGATTATGTGCATTTATCCATTAGATCAGTAAGGACATTATTAAACTTAACATCAAGGAAAAATGTGTCATTTTTGAATTCTAGACTGTCTTTAGTAAGCAGCCTTGTTTTATCAGCAGGTTTCCCGCCCTGTCTTCATTGTTTAAACCAGACTGGTCTAGAATCCAGAGATCTTCCTGTTTCTTCCTCTAGTGTGATGGGACTAAGGGTGTGTGCCAGTACCACCCTGCTCAAATATTTCACTTAAATCCCAGATTTAAATAACTCTGTAACCTTGAGAGCAACTTTGAACTGTAGTGACAATTTGAAATCTGCCCAAAGTCTTCAAAAATCTCTTATGCAATGCCAAACCAGAAATATATCCTTTCTACCTCCAAATATAGGAAAATCAAAGACATCTAAACAAAAATCAAACAAAGAAACAACATTCCAGAAGCCTTGCTATGTCTAACCATGCCATCCCATGCTGCAATTAAACTTTGTTCATTATTCCTTAGAATCTAGTTTTTGGCTGCATTTCATTGGTGGACCCTTCCCTGAAAGCCCTGAGAAGCACCTCATAGACAGGGAGCTCTTAACTCCAGCTGCTATCAATTTTGCCTTATTTATCAGGAAAGGCGTCCCTCTTTCCTTCATTATCATTGCTGGCAATGTAGCATTCCATCTGTAAATTCTTTCCTTTAAGACTATCCTAGTCTGAACTTTCTCAAAAAAGACACACAGAACCACAATTGTCAGGGTAAAAATCATTTGCATGCTAAGAGGAACAAACTCAATTGGAATCCAAATGTATTGAGGCATTATGAATTCCTCTATTTTTAATTCTGTTCTGAACCTCTGTTTAGAAGGCTGCCAGTTTTTTAGTACATAAGGAGAACTAAGCTTTAGCTCTCGGCCTTTGCTGCAAGGCAACAGCTTTTGTTAAGTTAGCCGCACCTTTGAAATGCGTTTCGGTTCAGTTCCACGATCTTTGGCTAGGAAACTGGCTTTCACCCGGGCCTTCTCAGGCTGTAAGCATGGATTCTAATTGCCCTAGTTGGACGCCATATGTAAAAAGAAATATATGGCTAATTAAGGTATTTAACCTGTATTTTGATTACTGTTAATTTGTTCAGCAGCCTTTAATCCTTATTCCACCATTATAAATGAGCACACAGAGGCCACATGGATTTTAACAAGCCTTGGCCTGAGTTGTGCAATCCTAGCCCATCTAAGCTAGCTCGTAATTCTATTACCCAAATATGACTCCATATATACATACGTCCCCTTGGACTGCCATTCTCCACGATATGCCGATGTTCCTGGCCATGTGGAATGAGGTTCCTTTTTCTAACCCATGGTGTGTGCCTCCTTCCTGCTTCTCCTGGCTGGAATCAAGATCATCTTTTTATAGGAAACACTGTCCATGTTTCAAAAGATGGGTACTTTTACAGCTGCATATATATATATATATATATATATATATAGCTGACAATTTACAGGGCAGTGGCACACAATTTTAGAAATGTTTGGCACACCATGTGAGAAACATGGTGCAGTGTGGAGGTCCTAACTATTCCAAGTTCAGGCTCTCTCAGGCTGCTTGGGGTCTTGATCTCTTCTGGTGAGAGAAAAGGAAAGGATTGTTTCTAGACAAGGCTTGAAACTACTAAGATAAAATTCTTAGGTCCCAAAGAACTCCTGTCATGTTCGAGATGGTTGATCTCAAAGCATTTGAAATGACCACTTCAGTTACAACACCTTAGGAAGTGTGTTGCATACAACTCAATGGTTGAAAAATGCACATGGTTTCAGCAATAACTTTGAAATCACAGAATCTCTAAGCATTTCATGGAGGCATGAGATCTGACACTGTTCTGAAGCCTTTTACTCCTCTCAAGAAAAGAGGTGGAACACAATGCCTGTTTTGTATCCATCCAGTAACAGTTGCATGTGTCTGCATGGGGATTTTTTTTTTTTTTTTTGAGAAGAGAACACTGACTATTTACTCTTTCCCAGGCTAAATAAGAAATGGACCACCCTCTTTTATTTTCTTGGGTCAACACGGTGTAGAGTTTGAGATTTGGACCACATGTACTTGGGTCTAAAGTTCTAATGGTACTGACACTCTAACCCTGTGACAGGTAATGGATCTGATCTTCCTGGAGTTTCTGTTGCCCTTCTAATTCAGAGAATACTGTATTAGTTACTTTTCTGTTGCCATGACAAAATACCCTGACACCATCTTGGTCAACAGGTGAGGAGCCTCATGAGGGTGGCATAAGGTTGGCCAATGAGAAAACATCTTGGTGCATAATGGAGAGCATATAAAAAAGGAAGGCCCTGAAACTCGAGAGGACTTTTTTGTTTGGTATTGCTTCACATCATTGCTCATTTCTGCTTCAGACTCTAGACAAAGGTTTCTGCTGCTGAGACTTGGGGCTGAGGTTGGGTGGAGTGCAGGGGTTGGATAAATTAGATTTAGAAAATATATAGGAGTTTCTGATACTGTCTCTTAATTCCGGGCTTGAAGAGCATTATCAGCATGAAGTCAGGAAAAACAGGAAAGACTTAATAGACTGAAAAACAAGGTTGAAGTCAGGAAAACAGTAAAGACTTAATGGACTTGAAGAAACAAAGTATCTGGCCTGACTTTGTTTTCAGCTGCTAAGTGGGCAGAGCCCAAATTAAGCTGAAACAGAGTTCCTCCTATTTAAGGACAGTGCATGGAGCCCAGAAAGAAGAAGAGGCCCCTGATGCTAGAGAGCTCCGAGAGTCCTGCTGAAAAAAGTGCTTGCCATCGTTTGATGGCCAGATTTCCCTGAAGCAGAAAGAAGCTGGTGAGCAAAGAAAGCCTGAGCAAGACACCAAAAGGCCAAGGACTAAACCCTGTGGCTCAGCTTTTGCCTAGAGGTGTTTGATCTGTCCGAACAGTGGCCTAGGGGAAACTGTGCCTGGCTTTAAGGACTGAGGCAGAGCAGCTGAGTTCCTGATTCAAAAGAAGTAAGTTGGCCTGCAGATGGCTGGGGTCTCCCACAGAGAAGAAAGCATGAAGCCTTATTTAAGGTGAGACTGCAATAACCAACTTACCCTGACGAACCTGCATCTGAGAGATCCAGAAAAAGGACTGCTAAGTGTGTTAAAGAATCTACAACAAAGACTGTGTTCCTGACGACTGAGGACCTGCCCCAGAGACTGTATCATTCTAAAAGGTTATGAAAGTAGTTGTTATAATTATCAATAGGTTTAGTGGATAGGTTAAAGGGGTTGTAAGAGTTTATAGGATTAATAGTTAAGAAATTGTTGGTGTTAGTTATAAGTGAATTTAGTAATAAATAAATAAGTGATAAATAATAATTTAAAAGTTTGGTTACAGTGGAGCCGGAGTTGGGCATAGCCCAGGTGGAAAGTCAAAGCAATGAGACTGAGAGGGAGGCCAGAAGACCTGAGCTCCAATAATTAGTCAGCCATCACATAATTAGTCAGCCATCACCACCAACATGTGTTTTTAGAAACTTTCCTAAGATTAAAAATACTGACCCAGTAAAAGTTTAAATTGGGTGGGGGAAAAATCAAAACAAAATTTCAATCAGCCAAATGTTATACAATTTAATATAATATATATTGAAATTTCAAGTAAAAATAAAAACTCATAATGATAAATGATTTAGTTGTCAAAATTTATATTAAAATGAATAAAAAATTTTTAAATTAAGTCTTTTTATAATTATTGGAAAAGATTTAACAGTAAAAATGTTTCAATTATATGGAAAAGTACAGCAAACTGAAAATATTCTAGGCATGTGTATGTGTAAAAGTACTGAAACAATGGAAGTCAACTGAACTGACAAAACACAGTTTAGAAAATAACCTTGTCAAAAAAAATTCAATGTCGCTGGGACCGTTCAGCTCTACACAATGCCCCGGCCGGAACCTCAGTGAAGCCTGCAAGATCAGCTTCTGCCTACAAACTCCTTAGGTCATCTAAACAGCTGAGAACAGAAGGACTGAACATAAAAGGATTGTACTAACATTTTTAACAATTTTTTCCATTTTGGTTCGGGCCCCAAACAGGTTTACTACGACCCAAATCAGCAGGAAGTCACTTTAAGAGAGCGACGTCCCATGCCCAGAGGGTGGGGAGGGTGTTTCTCCGCCCTTCTTTTTGGTTATTTGAAGGATAACTGAAAACTCTGATACTTATGGGAAGAGATTACAAGCTGATAAATGGTCCTGCTTAATGGGTTTTGGAGGTTAGACCCAGGGACTTCCTACTTTTCCTTTTCTGTATCCTTCTTCCTCTCCTATGTAGGAGTGCATGGGCTTGAGAAAAATGAGACATAGACATAGCACAGGAAGGTCCAAGAAGAAGGGGCAGATTATTGAATATGCCCTTATACCTTTGTATATTGATACAAAATTAGTAGTATATTTGGCTAAAGTGGTATTGACCATTGTTTATTGTGCAAAAATAAGATTGTATTGGATTACATCGGTATTGATCTTTGTATATTGATACAAAATTAAGATTATAGTTGGCCACAATGGTATTGACCCTTGTATACGGACGTAATATTAAGATTGTATTGGGCTACATAGGCATTGATCTTTGTATATTGATACATAATTAAGAGTATATTTAACCACAATTGAATAGATCTTTGTATATTGATACAAAATTAAAGGTAACGCTTCCTAATGGTATCATACCTAGAGATACTTAAAAATAAAATGTGAAGCTCTGGCCTCTTGATACCAACTGTCTAAAACTTTTTAGGATAGTAAAGTAAAACAAACTCCTAGTCATGCAAACATGTCACTTTGTTAGCTACTATGACAGTCTATCACAGATATTCTCTAAACTACCCAGTAATCAAGTTGCTAAGAGACAAGCAACATTTGCTTATCTAAATACAAGAGATGGATAGGGCATCTTCAAACACCCCAAGAGATCTGCAGAATATGGCATTCAAAGATGTTATCTTAAATTAAGATTTTCTTTTTTTTTGATATCGAGACATATCAGCTCCTGACAGCACCCCCTATTCTACTCCAAGTAGAAGATAAGCATCGAAGAATCTCCAGTGTGAGATGGTTGAATTAGTGGCAAGCCTATCTCTTGGCATGAAAAAACTCCTTGCTCCAACTGCAGATAGACTGCTGTCCAAAAAGTACAAAACTTGGTAGCAGGGAAGTCAACAGCCTAGCTCTGCCAAGACAGGGTAGGTAAATTCTTCATAATCCCTGCTCTACAACAATTGTCTGTCAGAGAGACAGGACCCAAAGGCTGAAGACTGATGTAGGAATGTATGGAGAGAAAATGGGAACTGTCCAGGCAGTCACTGGTATGTCATTTCTTAGTTTTGGAAGCTGCAGGCCCTGCACTTCCTGTATAAGCAGATATATTTATCCCTCTCAGGTCTCTGAGGTGGTTGAAGAATAGACAGCTAGAGTCTCATAGTTAAATTTTGAGTTGTTTAGGGATCAAGAAGGTGTTATAGATCTAAGAAGATACTTTTAAAATTGTGTTGCAAGTTAGTATGAATGTTGAGTCAGATATAGACCTTTAAACTCATGGAGATGGTTAGAAGGTAGAATGTTAAAGTCAGGGGCCAAATATGTATAAACTGGACATTGGGAAGGTATACTGGGCCATTTAACTCTCATAAATGTGGCATATTTATATCTGTTGTTTTGTATAGTATTTACTGTTATAAGAGAAGGAACCATCTGTTGGTCTGAAAGGGGAAGCTGCTGGGGGAAGAGGGTGGAAGGGCGGGATAGGAAGGGGGAATAGGGAAGAGTTTGTGACTGAGATGTAACTTGAAGAAAAAAAAAAGTATTAAAAAAATTCAATTACACTTGAAAGAGCATTCAAATATCCATCCTTACAAAGACAGGAGAAAAAAAAACTGTAATCAGAATCTAATTTAAAAGATTCATATTATTACAAGACCCAATAAGCTACATAGAAACAGAAGTACATGAATGCCCACAATGACAGATAGCTTTGAGTCAGTGGTTGCCAAGGGATACCCAGTCACTCTGTAACAGAAGCCATACGGTTTGTAGTATGCTTCCGACAGAGCAAAGCATACACATGGAAGTCTACTTTCCACTCTCATTTCCAACTGTAGTATGTATTGTTTCATGCACAGATGCATTAGTGACAGATTCTTTGCTTTGGAAGTGGTAAAATCTAGGTTGAACTAAACAAAATTCTAGAAAATTCTAGTACAGAAGGCCATTGGTCTTTGCACTGTACCCTATCAGCACAATGATCTACAGCACAGCCTTACTAACCACATTGTCTTCTACTGCACCTGCCCTATCTTAGGTAACCACTCTCAGTCATTAGTGGTCTTAAACACTGTGGGATATATGCATGGCGACTTAGGAAGTGTTTGCAATGAAAACATCTATCCTTTACTAAAGGAGGTGAAGATAGGCCTTTATCTCCACAACTTTTGTTTGATTATTCAGTCACTACACACACACACACACACACA
>CAJQZJ010032188.1:1867386-1889564 GCA_907164525.1 Lophiomys imhausi | reverse complement strand
CACACACACACACACACACACATCACATCACATACCCTTTTCAGGATGTCTATCACTTCTCACATTTTTGTTCGGAACCCACTGACTACAGTGTGGTTCACAGCATGGCCTTTCCTTTGGAACCAGGCCAGCATATGAAAGGTCCAGGCTGCACAGCACAGGCTCAGCAAGGTCAGTTGGGCAAATCCCTTCACTACAAAACAGTGACTCACTGGCTACAGCAAAACGTTTTGTTCTTGGGTCTCTTCTGTGGGTCCTTTAAGGATAGGCTCCTAATTTCCCTTTCATGAATTCACACTTGCCACATAAAGAGAAGCTTTCTGAAGCACAGAAATGCCCATTTAGAATGAACTCATGGAAATCCTCCTTAAAATGCAGTGTTCTTTGTGTCAACAAAGTCTACTTAGGCAGCATAAATAGGTGAACCCATGAATTTCCAGTCTCTTGATGCCAAATTAAATCCCACTTCTTCAAAAAGACCCTGTTACTGCTATGTCACCCTGTGAGGACTCCGTATTTGCTTTGGATCATTCTGATATGTCCTCTATTGATGAAGGAGCCCTGCCAGGGCTGAAGTAAAGCTGTGACCGCACTCAGTCTAGACTCTATCATCTTCGAGCAAATACATGAATAAAAAGCTTCTTAGAGGCACAGGCTGTAGCTTAGACCACAAAGAAAAGAAAGTTAAACACAAGAAAACAAATCTACTAGCCTGGCATGGCAGCTCTCATGTATAATCCCAGCACAAGAAAGGCCGAAGCAGGACTGTTGTGAGCTCAAGGCCAACCCAGATTACATGGTGAATTCCAAGCAATCCTATATCAAAGAAGTTTTTTAAAAAATATGAGTCTTTGCTTATATGAAAAACAAATGTAGTTTAAATGCTCCTTTTCAAATAGCAGGGTCAAGAATATGTAAAAGAAGAAAGTAATTCGGCTTTGGCCCAGAGGCATGCAAATTAGTTGTTCACAAGCAGGTGAATGCTTAATTTCTGAGAAACAATCATGCAGCTATTTAATTAGAAAGGCTCTTTTATTTATTTCCAGACAATCCTAAATAAAATGAGAAATAGTAAAAAAAAAATGTATTAGTAACTTTTCTGTTGCAACTTATGGAAGAGTCTATTTTGGCTTATGGTTCCAGATGAAGAGTCCATAAAGGCAGCTGGAACAAGAAACTGAGAGCTCACATCTTCAACACAAGCTCAAAGCAGAGATCAAAGTGGAGGTAGAGTGAGCGTATGAAACCTAAAAGCCCGTCCCCAATGACTTATCTTCTCCAGCAAGACAGCACCATTTCCCCCAACAGTACTACCAATTAGGGGCTAAGTGTTCAACACCTGAGCCTATGGGGTACATTTCTCACTGAAAACAAAAAAAAACAAAACAAAACAAAAAAAAAAACGCATTTTGTGGGCTTAAGTTCTTTCTAGCATAATATGAAAATACAAAGAAGAAAATGTACTCAGCAGAACAGGCTGCCATCTAGAATATGTTATTTTCTATGCACATCAAGATTACTATATAAAATACCCAATGCAATTCCATTAAATTGGATATCCAACTGAATTTAAACAGATGAATAACTAATGTTATTTATTAGAAGAGCCATGTGCTATATGAACAACATTCAATCAAGGACAAACTGTATATAGGATGGTGATCCTGCAAGATTATACTGCCTTATAATGACATGCATAGCTGTCTGGGTTGATATGAGTGCTATGTTTACATAATGATGGAACTGCCTAACAGCAGACTTCTCAGAACATATCCCCATCATTAAACCACATGTTTGCATAAGTACACCATATGCAATCATTTTTATTTACTAAATATGACAGCCTATGTATATGAGTATGTTTGTGCATGCAAATGTGTATATATTCCAAGTTCATACATATTTAGCCTATCTGAATCAGAAAATCAGAAATGATTCTTAGTTTCCAAAGATCTTGTATAAACCTCTGAGAATAGAATTGTTCATCTCTAGATATAACAGCTGTCCTAAAATCCTCTTGCTGTAATAATAACAAGGAAATTCAATTACTGACATTCTGAAATCTCCCAGTCCCACACAGTCCTAACAGCCTGTAAGGTACCACAGTAAACTATGGTGTACATAAAATACGCACATGTCATAGAAAGAAAGCCCTTCCTATTTTCCATAGGATACTAACTTGCACATGTAGAAAATCATCCAAGGGGCTGGAGAGATGACCAGCAGTTAAAAGCACTTGCTGCTCTTGCAGAAGACCCAGGTTCAGCTCCTAGAACCAAGATGGTAGCTGAAACCACCCCCAATTCCAGTTTCAGTGGGTCTAATATCCTCTTCTGGCTCCCACGAGCATCAGGAATGAGTATGGCTTAAGTTGGTAATGCAAGTTAGGATGAAACCGAGTTAGGTGTAGAACTTTAAACTTGTCAAGATAGATAATAGAATATTATTATCAGTTGCTAAATACATATGGTCTGGACATTGGGAATGTATGTTATATCTTATAATTTTCATAATTGCTGCCTAATTGGTCTTATTGTTTTGTATTGTACTTATTGTTACAAGAAAAAGAAACTTTTATTGGACTAAAAGTGGGAGCTGTTGTAGGGAAAAAGATACACCTTAGATTTAAAAAAAAATCAGATAGGAGGGAGAGGGGGAGGAGGAGGGTGGACCAGGATGGGGAGAAGGGAGGGGACTGTGATTGAGATGTAACTTGAAGAAATAACTAAATGTTGAGAAAAAAAAAAAAGAATGAGTATGGCATGCATACATACATAAAGGCAAACTCTCATATGAATAAAATTAAAATTTAAAAATCTTTTAAAAAGAAAGCTATCTCATTCCTTCTAGACTAGTAACCATTCAAAATCCACCTACTTCATAACTATTTGATGATACTAATCTACTTGAAATAAAATATATATTACATACAGACATAATATGTTATATGAGTGCAAAATATGGTGACGCCATGACACTTAGTATCTATGATAGGCTGATGATAGATAGATGATAAATGATGAGAGAGAGAGAATACTTTATACCACTGTAAAATATAGGTAATATGAGAATAAAAACTATTGTTTAACCATTACTTAAGATTCCACTTACAGCTCCTGGAATTTATATGGAGATTTGTAGCCCTAATAAAGATTATTGTCATATGCAAATGGTATAATAATTACATTTTGGAGGAATTGCTGGATTTTTTTTTATAAAACTCAGTAAGTGTAGAATATATAACAGAAATAGTTCTTTCACCTGCATGTACTTGGTAAGCCTGTATGCCTTATACAAGATGCAATTCCAACTCCATTCACACCTTGAAGCCTTTGCAGACATTGCCCAGGTACAGTGTGACACTCCTATAGTTCTGTCACATGTTATCACACTTTAGTGTTTTATTTGCTATATTATTGAAATTACTAAAATGGGAGTTCCTGAGAACATGGTCCTATTTTCATCAGCCTTTGCAATCCTGCTTCTTAACAGAGGCCTAGAAGACCTTCAGTTTGTGTGTAAACATAAAATATTATTAATAATTTTGCACTGCACCTTGGTCTAACAAATAGCCTTGACAGGCAGACTATGGAACTGCTTTATTAGAACCACAAATGTCCCATGGTTAGACAATGAAATCACACCCAGTCTCAGACCACAGAGGCACATTTCTATTATAATGAGAAAATCTATGCAAATCCCCAGGGGTAGGTTTCATTTTATCATCTAATAGATAAGAGGGGATTCAAGATGTGAGGCCTCACTTACATGCTGCCATCATGAAATAGCCAGAGTGATTCTGAAAAGAGATCAGAAGGTGGCAAGGGGGAGTAGAAGGGCTTATCTTTTCCTTCCTAGGTGAATAGTGATGGAAGCCACACTAAAGATCCCATAAGTGGTCACACTGTGAAGCTGGGAGCGGCTGAGGACAGCACAAGGTCTCATGAGAAATACCCACCATTGCTTTGGGCATTTGGGAACTTGGTCCCCAGCTGGAGGGACTGTTTGGGGAAATTTAAGTGGTGCAGCCTTATGGAAGAATCATGCCCCTGAGGGCGAGCACTGGTAAGAAGCCCTGCCTTTTTCTCGTTGCCCTCTTCTGTTCTAGGTTTGGAGTTCAGATGTGAGCTCTCAGAGCTTCCCACTCCTGCCACTTGCTGCCACACCTCCGCTCTGCCATCACATGGGGACTCTTACTCCTCTGTAACTGTAAGCCAAACAAACTCTTTCTTCCTTAGATTGTCTTTGGTCATGGCATTTTATACAACATCAGAAGAATAAGTAATATACTAGCAGGTTTTCCATATACTCCAGGCATGGTGTTTTACCACCTATCAAAAGGAAAGAGAAAGGAGTTCTACATGACTCCTGGGATGCCAGCTGCACCTTAATTATTGCAGATCCACCTACAAAAGATGATGGTTTTCAAATAGTTATTGGCAATGTGGTCTCTTTCACTCCAAAACGTTTCTTAATAGTCAACCCCATTTAAATTCACCTGTGGGGAGTGAAGTCAATCAAAACTGCCATTTCCTATGCATAGACACCAAACAAGTAAACACAAGCAATGCAAGGGCAAAAATTATCTCTGGAAAAGCAAAGACATTCACAATGAAACACACAACCTGCTATTGGACCTAGCTGCTGAAACACGACGGTACTTCTATACCGTGTCAGAGAAACAAAACACCACCATCGTTTGCAATAGTGGGTTTGGTGTATGGGTGAGAGTGTGTCTGAAAAGAAAGAGGGACAGGTGCTTGTGTGGCTGAGGCCTACTAGTCGAGGACGCCTTTCTTTTCTATAGTAAGTGTTCTTTGTGAGAGGCTGAACAACATGCTTTATATAAAGGAATCCATTCATATAATTCCAATTCTGAATCAGAGGCTAAGGGAGGTTAAAGTCATTTTTCTCTGGTCCTGAGAGCTAGTGGTGAGAAGTCATGATTCAAACTGTCCCATCTCACTCCAAATCTAAGCTTACAGTCCCTGAGCAAGACCAATTCTCACCTTAGTCAACATCATTACAGTAAAGACATCTTTATATCTTTTATTCCCCTTACATACAAATGGCCTTAGCACCCAGCATCTCAGCTTGACAGGCCTGAGTCACTCCTAACTGACCTAAAATAAGAAAGAGTTCCAAGTAGGATCCTCTGTCCACACCTAAAGAAGGACTCTGTTGGATCCATGTGGTCTGGGGGTTTTGTTTCTGTTTGAATGTTTCTTTGGAATGAAAATATTTGAATGGAGATGGGCAACAAGGAGTGCACAGAGCTGCTGTTTAAAAGCTGTTTTCTCTTTTGACCTGAGCCTGGGGCTCGGGGCTGGGGCAGCACAGCAGGATGTCTGCAGGGTGTCTCTCCTGGCCACCACTCACAGGGCCAAGCCAACCCAGGGACTGGCCAAACAATCAAGACTCTCATGAATGTTCCCTCAGATTCTTCTTCAAAGAGGCCTTCACAGTGATGCCACTGGGACCTGAGGACACTTGAGGTAGCTTTAATTCCCTTCCTCAGAAATGGGATTTTGTAGCTGGGTCACCTGTGGCCAGAAAAGAAGACACTCTGTGTCTGTTCCCTTCTCTGACTAGCAGGACCAACTGGGAAGCCCTCCTTCCCTGCTACCCAGGGCTCCATAGAAAATAAAATGCCAAAACTTACTTTGCAGAGATGATTATCAATAAAGGCACCAACCACAGCCTTTAATGGTCAACAGGGCATCTTAATATGAATTACAGAAGAACAGGCCACTGTGTACAGAAAGAACAGTCTGTGCTTTTGATCTGATGCCATTTCTAAGCCTTCAACTAGAAACATCTAGAGGTTAATCATTTTATCCTTGCAATTTTATTCATAAAATAAATAATACCTTACATAATCTTGAAACTCAAATTGGCCAACTTATCCAATGGACAAAGGTAGAGAGGCGTTAATTAACATCGACAGAATGCAGTTTGCCCAACATCACCCAGATTGTCAATGCCAGAGTGAAGATCTGAGGCAATCAAGCTAGTGACTAAAAGTGAGAACACACACGTACACGTGCCTTAAAAAACAACTGAATAAAACCATTAATGTCATACTGTTACTAAGAAAGTTAACACGATCATAACATATGTAAGAACCACAAAACATGCAAGCAATTCAGTTTTGAATGTCCTGTGCCAAATCCTCAGGCCAGAGATTGGCAGCTGGTTATAATAAGCCAAATTCAAATGGGCCCTTCACTTGGAAGCCTGCTACCTTCATAGCCATAATGGTAAAAGCCAGTCCCAGAAAAGCCACACAATAATACATGTTGGTGTCCAGAAGGAAGAAAATGCTGGAAAGTGTGGATGGGACTGGGGTGCAGAAAACAGAATATCTATCAGTACACTGGGTCCTGGTTTGGGTTATGAGCCAATTCAGAAAGAAATGATTCAATTAGAAAACTTCGGTCTCTTCATTTGGAAGATGAAGGAGGTAAATGGAGTGGTTTTCAAAGACCCTCTAAGCTCTGAAATTCCAGATAGTGTCTTTTAGAATGAATCCTTAGCCTCTTCTCCAATGTGAACTCTGCAAAGGACTGTCCTGATCCGCCTATTTATCCCTTAGCATATTACGAGTCCTCATCAGGTTCCCTGAATTAAGCTGAAAGGATCACGGGTCAGCACCTTGTGGTGGAAGTGCAGGGTCTCCAAGCCTAGAGCTGAAGTCTCCATTTTGCCACTTACAAAGAGAAAGACCTTTCACAAATTACTTGCCATATAGTAACAGAGGCGCTTCAATATAAAATAGGGGAAAAAACCCGAAACTTTCCCTAAGAGTTGTTTCAAACAACTCTCAATAGTGGCGGTGAGGGCTGTTGACTCTGTCACAAAGTACGTGAGCAACAATGGGCAACTTATCCTTACTGGTGACACTGGCAGGGGAAATGGATCCTTGTTTGCCAAGAGAGATGACCCCCTGCACTTATTTTACTTTATATTCCTCTCAGGGGTCAGATGTCAACGCCACCACATCTTCCCCAGAATTCCTTTCCTTTCTGAACTATGGTTCTCTTCTTTGATGATTATCCCCAGTACAAGTGCCACCACAAATAACAGATCAGGGAAGGAAAAGACTCACATCCTAAGACAACCTGTGGTCAAATACGGAAGAACGCCTCCACTGCCTGAGTCACTGGGGGAACGGACAAAAGGAATTCCTAGTAAAATGTCAAGCAGATGGAAGCCTGAGCTCGAGCTCTGTAGCTTCACACTGGGACAAGGAACGGGAGTCAACAACACCTTGGACAAAACACTCCCTCCATGAGAAGCAGCTGGTTTGAGGGTGCTGCAATACCACACTCAGGGAAAAGATGGACAACGCGTGAAAACTGAGGGTCATTAGAAGCAACAGAAAGAAAAGGAACACATCTCCAAGGCTCTCTCTGCCCCTGGAAACACGGCAAAGGTGGGGCTAGGCAGTATCAGGGAAAAGTATTCGGATCAACACAAAGCCCACTGGCCTGTAAACTCTCCTAGAAGATACAGGGTGGTCTCATTCTTGAAAAGTAGCATGACATGGAGGTGAAAAACACATGGGCCACGAAACCCAAGTCATAAGTTGAACTTAATGCTAGCTCGTACACTTTAGCTCCTGAAAGGAGATAGAGCCTTAGTTACTCTTAAATAAATTAACATCCCTGAAAGACCCTTCATCCTATTCTTTTAGGTCAGGGCAAATGCATCAAGATGATCCTCTATGGCTGTATTGATTATGACCCGTAGACCTGTGAGAATGAGTTAGGCCATAGTTTCAAACAGCGTACTTCAATCCCTATCTAACTAACTGAACACTCAGGAAACATCCTCACTGGAGAAATCATCTTAGACATGAGATGTCTAATTCCACCCAAAGCCTGTGTAGCTTCGGACAAGCTTCCTAGAGTCCCTAGATTTCTGTTTTCACCACCTGGAAAACAAAGATAGTAAATTGATCAGGGTACCCATGTTTGGTAGGGTTGTAATTTCTAAATACAAATGTCTAAGGTAGTTGGAGTGCTGGGCAAGCAAATAATGCTGTACACATTTGAAATAAAATTCTTAAGACCCAGTACTCACTTAAAAGAGGCTATCTGCACTCTCACGCTTCTCAAATAATGCTGCCATTGTAACACTCCAAGATGCTGTCTCTTGATTTTTTTTTAATAATTTATTTTTTATTTCTTCAAGTTACATCTCAATCACAATCCCCTCCCTACTCCCCCCTCCAGTCCCACCCTTCCACCCTCCTCCCCCTCAATCCCCCCATCCTCTTCCCTTCTTTTTTTTTTTTTTTTAGTTTAAGGTATTTCTTTTTTCCCCCCAACAGCTCTCCCTTTCAGTCTAAAAAATGATTCTTTTTCTTATAACTATAAATACAATACAAAACAACAGAAATAAACAGGCCACAATTATAAGAGTTATATGGCTTAGCATACATTCCCAATGTCCAGTCCAATAATAATGCTGTACAAATAATGTCCAGTCCAATAATAATGCTGTACAACAAATAATGCTGTACACATTTGAAATAAAATTCTTAAGACCCAGTACTCACTTAAAAGAGGCTATCTGCACTCTCACGCTTCTCAAATAATGCTGCCATTGTAACACTCCAAGATGCTTTCTCTTGATTTTTTTTTTAAGTTGAGTGCCTAGGAACTCAGTTGTTGACCAGTAAATGCTTGCTTGAACATAAACACTGAGCAGGTGTGAATGCCATAGACCATTCTCACACAGCAAAACCAAAGGCTTTTCCACACAACTGATAATTCATAGCCAGCTCAGAATAAATCAAAATAAAATGGATTTGTTATTAACTGAACACCCATAGTAGTCAGTCATTTTCTAAGTTTTCTAAGTTGTTCATATTCTAATTAGATGTCATGGACTATTAGCCAGTTGTGGGGGGACACACCTTCAATTTAAGTACTCAGGAGAATGAGAGATTTTTATGAGAAGAATCATAAATTCAAGGCTATCCTAGGCTGCATGGTGAGACATCATCTTGACTGGAGTTTTCCATGTTCTATAACTTTCATTTCATGGCCACAGAAGTATTATTATTTATTCCAGAGAAAGGTAACTGCATTCCATCATTATGCAGGCTGATAGTTTAAGCCTCAAACGACACTACTCCTGTTATACACACATTTGAAATTTGTGTGGTGGATAGTAGTGGTGTTGCTTATGGCAGAGAAAAAACTACCCAATCTGGCACAGATGTTAGCTTTACATGAATCATTACGTAAAGTTATGACATTATAATGGAAGACACACACATAAGAAATTCACACATTATGTCCATTTAGATGCCCAGCAAACAAATGTCTGAGTCAATACAGAAGCAAAATGTCTTGGGTTATACATGTCATTTCATACACAGATCATATCCATGGTAAACTAAGATGTGTTTTCTTCAAATCAGGCCAAGCTTTCTGATGGCACAGAGATCCTCAAAGGCATCGCTGGTAATTAAACAAGGAGGAAGTTGTTCTTATAGTCACCAGGCTTTGGGTGGAGTTAGACATCTCATGTCTAAGATGATTTCTCCAGTGAGGATCTTTCCTGAGTGTCCAGTTAGTTAGATAGGGATTCAAGCTGTTTGAAACTATGGCCTAACTCATTCTTACAGGTCTACAGGTCATAATCAATACAGCCATAGAGGATCATCATGATCCATTTGCCCTGACCTAAAAGAATAGGATGAAGGGTCTTTCAGGGATGTTAATTTATTTAAGAGTAACTAAGGATCTATCTCCTTTCAGGAACAAAAATGAGCGAAAATCATAGAGTTTCTGAGATGTCTCATTATCCCAGGTTATTTACCCACTGGGGGTTTTGCTGGTTGTGTTGTTTTATTTCTGTATGTGTGCTTTAAGATTAATAAATGTGATCACACATTAAGCTCAATATGGTCTATGAAAAAGATGTTATTCAATTAGCTAATTATTTTTTAAAAATTCTCCCCAAGTGAACTTTTTAGCTACTGTAAACTACAAAAGAAATGTTCTCCAAATTCTCCTTAGATGGGAATATCTCCAGGTGCCATCCCAACACCTAGAACTTATCTGGTTTTCTTTAACTAATTTCTGAGTATGTAAGTGTATACATATATTCATAGTGATTACTAACATAAGGTTTTTTTGTTTTTTGTTTTGTTTTGTTTGTTTTCTTTTTATCTAGGAAAACTAGTACTTTAAACCTAAAGGTAAAAGTTACTTGAGTTCAAAGCTGGGTATTGTAATTCATGACTGTAAGTCCAGAACTCAGGAGGCTGAGTCAGGAGGTCACAAGATAAGGCCAGCTTGTGCTATATATAGTGAGTTCAAGGTTTGCCTCTCTCAAAAAATGCTGAGAGAAATATTTTTTTTCTTCAGAGATGAGCTCCTTAATTGGTTATCTACTACTACGTGGTTAGCCTTGAAATGATATATGTACAAGTAACATTAAAGGGACTGAGCAGTTTGTATTAGTATATTTAGGCATAAATAGAAAGATAGGGTGGATTGATAGATGATAAATATATAAATAGATAGATAGATAGATAGATAGATAGATAGATAGATGACAGCTAGCTAGGTAGATAGATAGACAGACAGATAGACAGATGATAAATAGACAGATAGGAGATGATATAGATAGATAGATAGATAGATAGATAGATAGATAGATAGATAGATAGACAGACAAGACAGGAGTTGATAGATATGAGGGAGGTACATGGGACAGATTACATGGAGGAAAGGGATGGGATAGATGATGTAATTATATTTTAATTTTAAAAATCGACAAAAAGCTTATTTGAGTTTATAAAAAGAACAAAATTATAATCTTTATCTTGAATTATGAATTAACTTTTATTAATATGAAGACAAAGTTAATTTTCCAAGGCTAATTTTCACAAATACTACTATCATAGATCTCTATAAAACCTATTTGTCTACAATTTGATAAGAATTATAGAGGGTCCACCCAGCTCCTAGTACCAACAGACCTGGGCTGCTCTCTGGGTTGGTCAAAGAAGTTTCTTTTCACAGTGGTCAGCAGTCAATGGGGAGATGCAGAACTGGTCACCATGATGAGAATAAGAGACTGAGTGCTCAGCTCTAAACAGAACATCTCTCTCCACCACCAAGGCTGAGGGAACATCTCAGCAGAGAAGGCAGACAGAATGTAAGAGCCAGTGGATGGTGGCACTGTGGAATGCCACCTTCAGGACATGACAGGGCTGTCTAAGTCATGATCTCACAGCATCAGTGGTGACCATCACAAGAACAAGGCAGCCAAAAGACTCACAAGATCATCGTAGCATAGATGGGTAGATGATCTTCAGGACACACTCTGTTCTGAGGAGCTATTGTTCATGGAGAGTTGCTGGGGGAGGGTGAATCATCGTTTATGGAGAATGTGAACACTGGTAGCTTTCCCATGCTCCACAGCCATGCACACAAGACATAGTGGGTTGTCAAAAAATAAAATTAAAGGCATGAAATTGGGAGGGGGCACGTTCAGAAGATACAAGGAGAATTGGAAGGGGAATTGAGAGTACATATGACCATATTTCATTGTATGTATGTATCAAATTCTCAAAAATAAAATTAAAATATAATTACAGCATCTACACTTGGACTAATAACTATGTATGAAAGCCTAAAGGATGTTCATATCATATAAAGCACTATCTTTCGAACATCTATCAAACAAAATTTTCAGGGCAAGAGTCTTATGATGTGGGACTGTAATAAAATCTTTTTAAAGCTAAATGAAACTAGCTATTCTGAGGCTTTTGTTTGCTTTGGGTTTGGTGGTGTGGAATGTTATGGTATTCTCAGTTCTAGAAAGGAAAAATCTTCAATGATGTCTTTCATTTCATCATTTACACTACAGTACTTAACTGATTCCACAGCTGTAGGAAGAATGGTAAGCTGACATTGCCATAGACATTTAACATGAAATTTCCAAGTTCTCTCATAATTCTGCATATACACCTGGCGAATATTAATACTCTTATTTACCATTACCATAAATGAGTGTGGCTATATGACAACACTGGGAATCTATAAAGGAGGCAACAGTCAAGACAGCACTCACCAAGCACAATGACCACGGTCTTCAGTAGGCTCATCATGGTGTCCCGATTCCTCCTGGGTCCAGAACTATGCCGGGACATTCTCATAGTCCTCTGGCGAACATAGCCAAAGATGTGAGCATAGAGAACCACCATGACCACAAAGGTCACCAGGTTGAAAATGGCCCAGAAGACTAAGTAGGAGTCACTGTAGAGGGGTGCCATGTTAGAACAATGATCAATATCACAGATACAGTTCCAGCCCACACTGGGTATGGCACCCATCACAATGGCCATAGTCCAGATGACTACAATCACCACCACCACGCGCCTGTTGCTCATTCGTGTATGGAGCTGCATGCGGAAAACTGTGATGTGCCTCTCAATGGCAATGGCCAGCAGGTTGGCAACAGAGGCAGTCAGGCTGGTGTCGATGAGGCCCTGCCGGAGGAGCCATGTGCTAACAGTCAGTCTCCGTGTATTAGGTCCTGTGTTGAACATCAGGTAGAAATAGGCCAATCCAGCAAAGAAGTCTGCAGCAGCCAGGTTGGCCATTAAGTAATAAATAGGGAAATGGAAGCGGCGGTTGACGTAGATTGCCACCATGACAAGTAGGTTGGCCAGCATGATGAACACGCAGACAGTAATACCCAGTCCCATCACCAGCTTGCTCACTGTGTTCCATTCTTTGGCTAGATGTTTCCCACTCCGGTTATAGAAGAAGGCGATAGACTCGTTGTAGAAGCACTGTGGTTCATTCATGGCTGTGAACTGAGAAAGAAAATGAATGAATGAATGAATGAATGAATGAATGAAGTAAACCACAGATCCAAAGTTAAAGATGGACAGGCAACACAAGACTCCTATAACATTTGTAAAGTAAAAAAATAAAATAAAAACAAAGAATCTGACAAATCTGACCCAGAATAATGTCCAAAATCCACACTGGTCAATTAGTACTCTAGATTAAAGATGGTGAGACAAATAAATAACAAGGTCTCTGCTTAATGGTCTGTGTCTTTGAAGACTACAAGAAAGGCTCCATGGCACATTTTTTAAAAGTTCTTAAAATACCCCATACAGCCAAAAATCTTTCAGAACTTTGTATTTGAAGTATTTATCCTATTCAAATCTACTCTTCACTGTTATTTAGTAAACAGAGGTAGTTTCTAGATATGGTATCATTGGCTAATTAGTCTGCATTTCTCCCCACACACAATGTTTTTGACCTGTCTCAGACATTTGATAACACAAACTCCCAGAAGGGCCATCAGACCCAAAATTTCAAAGGTTATACTATGCATCAAAGATTCTTCAGCCAAAGCCAGCATGTACTGTCCACATTCCTGTGGTTAGCACAGCCCACCCCCAGGACTCTTCATCCCCAGAATAGCATCCATGTACCAATCTGTGACTCTTGAGAACTTTCTTCCCCCTTGGAAGGCTTAGTATTAGCGGTTGACACCTGACACTGTTCCACAAGAAGCAGAATATAATTAGCTTAGAAGACACATATGTCTTGCAATGTTGAGTGACACTGCTTTCTTTATAATGTGCTTACTTACTCTTTTTTCTTTTAATCAAAAACAGTTGGGATATATTTGGATACTATTTATACTCACACTTCAGTCCAGAAAGGTTTGAGGTGTTTTAAAATACAATTCGGGTAGCCAATAAATACTAAACCAAAGTCAGAAAATAAAAGATAATGAAGAATACAATTAGGGGAATTATGTAGAAAAAGAAATGGAAAAAAAAATCTCTCTTCCTGAGAACTTCAGTTCATTGGAGACTTCTAGAATTAGAAACTATTCCCTGAAGACACTTCACATTCTTCTTCCCCTTCTCTTGTTGGGATTCTTAAATCATTAAGCAAATATGATAGTTTGGTTACTTTTGTTTGTGTTTATGAATTAGAGATTGGGACCTATGGCTTTTAACTGGAATTATAGGCCTCCACAACTAGGCCCACTTTAATCAGTATTTTTAATTAATTGATCTACTAAATATCCACAGGGTGTACATAAATGTTTACTGAACAGTAAGTTAAGTTTTTAAAACAGCAGTATGAAATGCCTGAGTGATTAGTCTTTTGAGTTATGAAGACATCTACAGCTTCTTTCCTATCCTGACACTAAGTTTTAAGTCACACACCTGCAGTGCATATACCGTGTTATACAATTATCTCTGGTTCCTCTCGTCATTAAAGAGACTGCACTCCAGGAAAAGGGTGAGGACCTTGTCTTGCATCTCTGGGCATCTTCTGTGCAGTGTCTCCTTCACTAGAAACCAGAGAACTTGTCCTGAGGGTGCTCTGCTCCACCCCCAATCAGAGCCTTATTCTAGGTACTTCATTGACTTTTCTTGCCTGTCATTTCCTTGACCTCATCTCCAATGACCTATCCCATTACTAGTTGTCCACACCCATGGTCACACCCACAGGACTTTTTCAGTCATCCAGAACTGCCTGCTTTGGGGAATATTTAAGACATTCTACTTGCTTATCGTAATTTCCCAGTTTTCAATTTTTCTCATATCTGCTTAGTATAATATCTGTCTTTTGAATGTATCCATTTTCTTGATCTAGTTTTTCCACCGAAATACCCTTACGATTTCCCTTTTTCTCTTTCGTCTATCTCAGGTTCCACAGTAGTTGATTTGGTCTCTTCATTGTGAGTTCAGGAACATAGTCTCTCCTCGAAGACATTAAGGTGGCATATCTACCTGAATTCAGAATTTTCTGATCACATTAACAACAGCTGCTGTATTAATTATTTCTCTTACTAATGCGACAAAATATCTTACAAAAGTGACCTAAGGACAGAAGGGCTTAGGTTTGGCTCATGGTGTGAAGATATGTCCACTCCACTGGGATTCCTGCAAATAGAGAGAGAAGCTTCTTGACCAGTGGAATCCACAACCGGAAAACAGGGCTGTGCTCAGCGGCCTTTTCCTTTGTATGCACTCCAGGACTCCAGCCTATGAAATGGTGCCCCTCACAGTAAGGGTAGGCCTTTCCATCTTAATTAATGCAATTTAGACACTCCTTCCCAGACACGCCCAAGGGTTTGTGAACTTTTCTCAGGTACAAAGAGGTTGGGAGTAGAACACTTTTAAGAGGCCTGAATATAGGAGCAACTCTTCATTTCAAATCTCTTAAAAAATTATTTCTGAAAAAATCCCACTGAGGTCAGTTATTCAAGGGTCCTGTGGATTACATATGAATGCCTTTGGAAGCCACGATTGTACCTACTGACAGAACACAATGAAAAATAATTTCTGAATAAAAAAATAAAAAATAAAATTTCTAGAGAACAGAAATATCAAATGAAAGATGTAAGATACCTACCCGGCATCAGATGAGAGGGTCAGAGATAATAAGAAAGAAATCAAGGCTCAGAGTAAAGCAAACACCTAGTCATTCTGCAGATCCAAGAAGGATCTTGGGTGGACTGGAGAGGCAGACAACCACACAAGGAAAAGGGACTGCTTAGGAAGACACATTCATTGTCTATTTGTGCTTATATAAACTACAAAACAACATTAAAACAAAATGTTCCTGTAGCATAATGAGATTTTAGAATCTCAAGGGTAAAGAAATGTTCTAGAAGCACAAAGGAAAAATACAAAAAGAAAGTTCACCCAATGTTTAAGGTGGAAAGAATAGAATGACCCCAGTGTTTTTGATGTGAGATCCTTTAGGACGGTGGTCCTCAACATGTGAGTCACAACCCCTTGGGATCAACAGACCCTTTCACAGGGGTCACATATCAGATATTTGCATTGTGATTTATAACAGTAGCAAAATTATAGTTATGAAGTAGTAATGAAAATAATTTTATGGTTGGCGGTCACCACAACACAAGCAACTATACTGAAGGGTCACAGCATTAGGAATGTTGAGAACCATTGCTTTAGGACAAAACTCAAGGTATGAGAAACCCTTCAGTACAGAGAAAACCTTTGGGGGCCTTGAATTCCACAGCCATAGATGGTCTCACGGGGAACTTTCCCACAGGCTGATGTGTTCACATACTTAGTCTTCAGCTGGTGGTGCTATTTTGGAAGGTTACAGAATCTTTTAGACATGAGACCTAGCTGGCTCACACAGGGCTGAAGGGGTAGGGCTAGGAGTTAAAGCCCCCGGTCAGCTGTAAGCCTGAGAGCTCTCTGCTCCTGCCAGCATGCCTTTCAGGTCATGATGGACTGTGACCTCTGAACTGTGAGCTGGAATAAACCCTTCCTCCCTTAAGTTGTTACTGTTAGGAGCTCTACCACGATGGCAAGAAAATTAACTAACAAACACATGTGTTTATGCAAGTGCACACATACACAGAGAGAGAGAGACAAAAATCACTCGTGCATGGTGGGGGCACACACTTTTAATTCTAACACTAGGGAGGCAGAGAAAGGCAGAATTTTGAGTTCAAGGCCAGCCTGGTCTACATACTAAACTCCATATATACTCCATATACTGTAAGTTGAAAAGAACTATAAAGAAATCCTAGGCTGGGGCATGGTGGCACGCGCCTTTAATCCCAGCACTTGGGAAGCAGAGGCAGGTGGCTCTCTGTGAGTTCAATGCCAGCCTGACCTACAGAGTGACTTCTACAACAGCCAGGGCTACACAAAGAAATCTTATCTAAAACCCACACCCCCAAAAAAATTTTTTTCACTGGTGCAAACATAAAACATACAATTGTTTTCAAATGGCCAAAAACTAATTCTTGAAACCAATTATACTTAGTATAATTTAATAATATTAGTATAAATATATCATTGTACCAAAAAAACTTGAGAGATGGGGAGTGGAATATAGGGGGAAAAATGTCTGTTTTCTTATTGTTCAGATAAGAATCATATAAGGGCGAGAAGAGGAAAAGGAGAAGGAAGAAATCAAAACATTAAACGTACTATTTAAATTGTGACACTCTACAAAAGTTATTCAAATATGCACAAACACATTCTAATTGAATAATTACTAAAGTATGGTCACGTGTCACACTGCTGAAGAAGATGTGAGCTCTTGGTCTTCAGCTGGTTGTACTGAAGAAAAGGGCAAACAAGGCAAAGACTGGAGTTTCCAAAACATATCTACATGAGCTCATAAGTGGTTTCTTTTTTACTCTGAGAAAGGAAACTAATATTTACTGGTAGAATCATAGGGATGAAACAAATATACACTCTAACAAACTTCAGCAAATACTTTTACTTTTTTTTTTCAGGCAGCTGTGAACTGCCATGTGGGTGCTGAGATTTGAACCCGGGTCCTTCAGAAGAACCAGTGCTCTTATCTGCTGAGCCATCTCTCCAGCTCCCAGCAAATGCTTTTAAATGAAAGATAGCATTCTAACTCTAAATCACTAAAACCAGAAGTCCTTGTGGAGTAAGAAGCTAGCAAATGTTGCCCTGAATAGGGAATAAATATGCAGATTGAAATGGAAGTATTTTTAAATGAAGTGTCCCTCAGTGGCAGAGGGTCTGCATTCCTGTCCTCTCCTCCTGTCCTGGTCACTGCGTCTCAAAAGCATGGGGTGGGGCCTCAGTGGCTACTCTGTAAAGCAGATGTTCTCCTTGGAAATTTCCTTACCCTATCTGTGATCTTGGAAGTCACAACAACCTGCCACGCCTGAACTGGAAAGGGGTGGGGTATGGATCTGTTTGAGGTCTCTTTGCCCTCCACTAACTCCTCTCCACCTTCCCAGTCATTTATGGAATGTCAGGCACGGAGCAGCTCAACACTATCGTTGCCTTCAAAGGGCACGAGAGCAATCCACCTGAGTGCCCACAGGAGCCACTCCCTACCCTTTTGACATGCTTTTTAATCTCCCACAGGGCAATTACATGCTCATTAGCAAAGAGGAAAAACAAACACCTGGCATAAAGCTCACAATACTAATTAGAGCTATGTGGTTTAGTAGGGAATCCGATAATGTAAATAGTATACTCCACTGGCATGCTTTAAGGGAATGGTAATCTATGCTGGGTGAAGAATGGGGGAACGAGAGACAAATGAACCCAACTAGCTTTCCACTTCTGTGTGTGCATGTGCACATACATATAAATCTGTGTGCGCCAGTGTACAAGCACATTATGTGGTGTGTGTGCGCATGTGGACACCAGAAGTCAGTCTTAGGTGTTGTCTTTCAGAAGACAGTCCACCTTGGCTTTTGAGACAAGATCTCTCACTGGCCTGGACTCCGCTGAATATGCTAGGCTGGATGGCCAGTGAGCTCCGAGGAGCTACCTGTCCCCTTCTCCTCAGGATCTCATGGTCCCATTTCTATTAGAGCAATGGCATTCAAGAGGAAATGAGCCTTCATGAAGCAGGTGTCTTCCTGATTCTAATGTCTGACACCTAACACGACATTCAGTAAGGTAGGTGATGGTTTTGAGTCTCAGCCCTCCGCCTTAAACAGAGCCATAAAAGAGCTCTATGACCTTTTCATTTCTGATTATTAAATCTAAAACACCTACACAGTTCTCCCAATAAGGACACGAAAGAGGCAGCATGGAATTTATTCAAATGTTATTAAGTTTATTCCCAGGAAAATAATCCTCATCCCTCTTAGAACCTCAAATTAAAAACAAGGAAAATGGGATGATTTTTCATTAGAATGGAAATCACAAAACAATACTGACACAAACAAAAAGATGGCATAACCCTGGACTCCGTAGGATGCTGAAAATGTACAGTAATTAAATGTCTTAAAATTACACCTCGTATAAAGCAACAGTGTGGGGTAATGTGATGTTGACGTGGGTGTGAAGAGCCTGTGGGAAGGTATTTCCAAATAACACCACAACATTGACCAAATTTAATTCATCAAAGAATTAAGAATCCAGTACTGTAAAAGACCTTATAATGAATGGTTTAAAAAAATACTTGGAGGAAGTTTGGTAATTTGCATATATAAGATTCTCCTTACAGTGAAGAGTAAAGATTTCTTAGCAATCAAAAAAGAAAAAACTAAACAGTCCAACAGAGAAACAAAAATGGCCAAAGACATGGATAGGCAATCCCCAGAAGAGAAAACCATGACAGTCAATAGGAATATGAAAAATTTCCTCACAAGGAATCTGAGAAGGCTGAGCATAATCTATGAGAAGGTCTGATTGATTTTCCTCAGAGCAAAAAATTAAAAAGTCTGAAAATGTCATGAGGGCAGTTGTGTGATGCTGGAGAGTGAAAATTCAGAATGACAGTGACAGCTTTGAAAAATGATTCCTCAAAAATGACTCAATTTCATACATAAAGACTGAAATCTGCACAGGTGTACATGTGGCACACCCTTCTTACATTAAAACTTTTTAGAAATTGACTATAATTATATTCTTATCTTTTCACATAAATGCATACCCTCAAATACATGCACAGAGGACAAAAAACATCAGTTTCTTATCTGGATTAAGAAATTAACAGCATTGGGAAAGGAGCACTAAGGACTTCAATAACCTTTCTGGTAAATATTCATTTGCTTTATTTATTAAAACACAAAAGACTGAGAAACTGCATAAAAATGTTAACATTTTACAAAGCAAAATAATGGATACATTCCTGCACATTTCACCATTGTTTAACAACATAGTTCATCTAAAAAAATAATTCAATCTAATTTGTTAAAAGAAAGAGGTGAAGAGGAGAACATCATGGCTCAGTCTATAAAGTGTAACACAGAAGCATGAAGACTTAGGCTCAGACCCCAGCAATCATGTAAAAACACCGTGCAGAGTGTGCACCAGTAATTCCATTGGTGGGGAAGCAGGGAGTCAGAGATAGGAAGACCCTTGGGGCTTGCTAGCCAGCTACTCTAGCTGACTCAGGGACCTCCAGGTTCAGCAAGAGAAACCCTGTTCAAAAAATAAGATGGATGGCAATTGAAGACACCTAGCATGAACCTTGGACCTCCACCAGCACATTCACACACGTGAAGAAAAGAGAGTATAATTGCTTCATCTAAAAACTGAGGAGGGATGGGACTCACTATGCAATTCTAGCTAGCCTCCCAATGCAGACCAGACTAGCCCCCAACCTCACAGAGAGATCCACCAGCTTCTGCCTTCCTGAGTCCTGGGATTAAAGGCATGCGCCACCACACTCAACCTAATGCCACCTTGTTTTATGACTGAGTACCAGTTACTCATTTCTGTGGCATCTGCTCTGCTGAGACTTAAAACAAAACCCACAGGGAATGAAATTCCATGGACCACAGACAGTCTCTGAAGCACAGTCTAACTGAACGGATAAGCCAAAACTATATATCAGTGTGCGTTGAACTTTCTGGAGCACATTCTACTTATAGGTTAATAATAACACATTTAGCAACTCGTTCCATTTCAGTTTTAGAACATAGCAGCAAATGCTTTTTTCATTTAGTTTTACCATCTTCTACTACTTTCTCTTGTCGTTCCCTTAGTGTGAAACCGCTCTGTGAAACTGTTTTTACTATGACTAAACTGAGAGTTATAATAAAATGTGCAATAAAAACAGCATTTCCTATTTTACATATCAAGAAAAAATTTTAATAACTTTAAGAGAAAACTTGGACAAAAAGTTCTTAGAAGAATTCTAGGGCTGATGAGATGACTCAGCAGACAGAGGGATCTTCAGCTAACCTGAGTTCAGTCCCCCTTACCTAGTGGATGGAAATGACACTCTCTCGCAAGTGGTTCTCTGACCTCCACATATGTGCATGGCATGTGCATGCATAAGTACACACACACACATGCACACACACATACACATGGGAAGCATATACAGAAAAAAATATATATATATGACTTTTTTAGTTGTTTTTGAGACAAAGTCTCACTGTTTAGCACTGGGTGGCCTGAAACTGTTTATGTATACCCACCAGGTTAGCCTTGAACTCACAGAGATCTGCCTGCCTCTGCCTCCTAAGTGCTGGGATTAAAGGCTTGTGGCACCATTGAGGCCAAAATATAATTTATTTTAAAAAAGAAAAATTCTGACTAAGCCAGATATTTTTTTTGGCTTATATCTGTTATGCTAGGACGCAAGAGGATGGGGAAGGTAAATTACCAAAAGTTTAAGGCTATGTTGGGCTGTGACATGAAATTCTGTCTTATAAAATAATTGTTTTTAAATTCTAACTAAATGTATACTGTCTGATGCGTCTGCTGACTGTAATCCTCATAGAAGGGGTACCCCCTGTCACTGCCTGCTTTATCTTCATCTCCACTGCCAAGGGGAAGAATCCCCACATGCAGACTCAGAGGTGCCCTAGGGCATGAAAGTGTGATGTTAGCAGGAGAGTCCCTCCATCGGAATATGTCTCACAGAGTTGGGATCATCTGACCACAACATCTCTGCCCAACCCAGCATCCCTCCAATTTAGCCTTGAACTATGGCCTGTGAGGCAGAGCCATGGGGCTGTAATTCTCTTGGGTCTGCCTCTCTATTATTTTTGCTAGGTTGCTGGACTGCCTTAGCAACCATAATTAAGGTAGTGCTGACTAAAGTTCTGGAACAAAGGAAGCAGAGTTGGGGCTCATGCATGAATCCAGTGAAAAATCTCCACTCTGGCCTGAATCTAGACTCCAAAGCCTCACTTTGCTGGCTGGTGCAGGCTCTTCTAATGGGCAGTGTTCGAAAATCACCCTTTGTACACTCTGATCATGAAGTCAGGCAGCGTCCTGTTCATCAACAACCACGCACCCCATCCTTCTAGCTGCCGATCTCACATCTCTGCTACAGTTGAATGCATCTTTGAAAGCTGTGTCATGGCCAATCTAGGCTTCAGAAATGAATCTGCACCACAGCCCTACCTCATGCTAAGGAGCATGTAGAGGAAAAAAAACAAAAACAACAACAAAAAAAAACCACCTTTCCCTTCTAGACAGACTTCAGCCTGCCTACAATGGTGATTTATGACCTAAAGAAGTTTAACCTCAGGGTAGTGCCTAGGTGAGTCTGCAAGTACAGTGTAGCAGGGTCATCACCCAGCAAATGCTGGCTGGTTTCTTTAATGACAGTCTCGTTGCAGCAATGTTCAGAGCTCAAAAGACAGCAACCCCTGGACCCTATGATTATGGTAAAAATAGGACACTGTGTCACTGTGACATACAAGCTGACTCTGCA
>CAJQZJ010032188.1:1843509-1867376 GCA_907164525.1 Lophiomys imhausi | reverse complement strand
GGGGGGGGGGGGAGGGAGAAAAAGCCACATGCTTTTTAAGGATAAAGACGCAGCTTCATTAACCATTACAGACTAAAACAATTAAAAGGGCGTATTAGAAAGACAAATAAACAAACACTGTAGGTGTCTTTTGTGGTTTACCTTCAGCTACCCACCACCACTCATGTGATTGTATCTTAGGAAAGGCAAATTGAAAATATACCCTCAGATTCCAAAATAAGATATCCTCTCAAACTTTCTGAGTTTATAAACACAGAAGGGGGCATAAATGAATTTAAACAGCAATATAAGAAGAAATTTAGCTTCTAAATGAATCAAGATGGAGTAAGTCAGAAATCTCAGTGTTTACCTCCACATGCATTTATTCCTGGCAGTATATGGACGTTTTCCATTGAGTGTTTATCTAACTTGGCTTTGCTCTGATGGGTCTTCTGGCATAAGACAAATGCACATCACATACACAAACTGTCTGCTGTGACCACTTTCTCCCTGTGAAGAACTCTCACAACCACCATGGGGGAAATGGTGATAGCTAACATCTGCCTCGTATCTGTTAAAGACCCCACAAAGCACTCAGCAGATGCATTCTCATTTATACTTCCAAGCATGGTGCACACTGCTTTAATTCTACATAATAAAAAATAAATCCGAAGGGAAAAAAAAACCTGTGCTGAAAGGCCTCTTAGCTGTGCTATACAACAGCTTAGACTTGCAAAATCTATATGGATCTAAGCCTACGTACTCTCTTTCTCCGTGCTGTGTATGTAAAGTCAGATGACACTATGCCTTCATTGTGTGGCACAGGGAACACGACACTGCAATCACTGCAATTAATGGCTCATACTACAACAGTATTTGACACAACTATTAATTATCCATGCTTTAGCCAAATAAAAATCATGCGTGACTCTTTGGCATTTGGACTGTAAGCACGGCCACTGCCTTAACTTCCTTCCATGGGAGACTAGAGTGCGCATATCATTTTTGTAGTCTTCACTGGTGAAACAGTCTGCTTATAACTTGCATCTTCTTCAGTGAGTGAAGAGGAAACATGAAACTGTCTTTTAAACTGTATGAGTTCATGACATGGATTAATGGAGAAGAGTAAATGGATCTGCCCAGTGGTCTTCCAAGACAACAGTGTAGCAACTGGGAAGACTTTCCAGGGAAGTAATGAGAGAAATTTACGTCCTGACTGAGTGCAATGTGATGTCAGCAGTTGCTTTCAGTTCCTAAGTGTGATAATGGAATTGTGGTTATATAAACAAATGATTTCTGTCAGATGAATAGTGAGAGATGAGGACTGAAAAAAGATGGGGACTTAAAGCACACAAATACACACGTGCACACATGCGCACACACACATACTCATGCACACAAATACACATATACATGCACATATACACACACGAACGCACACACACACACACACACACACACACACACACACACACACACACACAAGTACATACACAACAGAGGGAAAAAGGGAGTAAGGGAGGGAAAACGGGAGAGAGATTTTCTAACCTCTCAGAGTTATATATCCAGCATTTCAATGCAGAACTCAGTTGCTTTCTTCCAACTCAAAATAAAAGCTTCTAAGACATGGGCTTTAAAACGGGATCAGAATCTCTTCGTGCCACTAATTGTGAACACAGATGTCATCTCAAAATTGAGAGGCAGAAGGGAACAGCATCCCCAAAACTGAAGGCAAAGGTGGCTTCTTCATGGAATCCCAGGGACAGGAGTTAAGTACCCTGTACGTTCTCAGACACCCATTTGAGCCTCTATCACCAACCAATGCTGGGGTTGAGGGGACCCAAGTGACATCCTCTGGTATTGAACTACTGACCCTTCCACTGATACTGAATATAAAAACTTAAATACAAATTTTACCATGAGACTTCCTGGAACCTCTTCAACCACAATGAAATAAATGTTTAGCAGAGTTCTAGAAACAGAAAACAGCAACCACTGCATCCTACCCCCTCAGCATTCATAGCACAGGAACACATTACCAAACCCAGTGATTTCCTGTCTGCAAATACACCCTCAGGTTCCCTTGGATATGGAAGCTTCTTATCTGTTCGGGACTAGTGTAGCTATAAATCAGTTGAGGTGACTTTCTGTGGTTGTTAGTCCCAACCACCCTGGGACTCACCTTAGCTATGTCAGGGCTGGGTGCTGAACCAGCACAAGAAAACAAGCTTGCATCTTGGAGACTGAGCAGTAGCAAAGCAGAGAACACAAACTTGTTGAATTTCAAAGCACAAGGCCTATCCCAGGCTGACTAAACAGAGATCCCAGCAGGAGTGACAAAGAGCGCTTTCTTCCCCATTGTTATTTGAAACAATTGCAGGCTATTTGTTCATATTAATTAGTTTATGTCTGGTGTTAGGCAGCCTTCACTAGAAAAAAATGTTCTTTGTTACCAGATGAATAGAAAAATAAACAAAAAAAAAAAAAACCACAGCCTTTTCTTTTTCTTCCAATTGTTGCCTTGGCCTTGGAAAGCAATTTCCAGGCCTTTCCCACTTGAATGTGAGTTTATCTTCACCTGGGTCAGTTAGCTCACTTTTCAGAAGAATGTACATTCTTGGCTGAATAATGTCAGGGTAAGGAGGTGATTGCACTGTAAGAGCTGCTGGTTATGTACCACCTAAAAGGATTCTACCTTTATATAATTTGAGCCTTCTCTGCACCAGGAGGCAATGGCTAATAGGACAGAAGACATCCTCACAGGCTGAAATCCACAGGCAAGCCCACCTTGAAGGAAATCCTGACTATGCAAAGCTGGGAGGAAGGCTTGACCTACAATCAGGAGGCTCATCATGACCTGGAGCCAGGATCAGAGAGCCAGGGGACCCAAAGGTCTGTATCTCGCCTGAAAGAAGAGTCAACATATTCTGTGATCTAATTTCTCAGCTTGCAACTGACTCCTCCCAAATGGTTCAGTTCCCAAATATCAGAGACTATTACTATTGCCAGCATGGGTTAAGAATGAGACTCGCCTATTGTGATTGGCATTGCTATAGAATTTGCCCCAGAGCACTGTCATAAACAGTCAGAGACTGTTTAAACACAGGTCTAGGACTCCAAAGCCTGAGTAACAACCATTAAACTACACAGGATATGAGAGAGAGAGAGAACTTTAGATTAAACCTAAAGCCTTCCATATGTTAGGCAAACATTCTACCACCACAGGCTTTGTTAAGATTATCACTCAATTCCTTACTGTGGCTTTCAAGGTCCTGAAAATTCCCTGACTTTATAACACATTCATTCTAATTCTCAGGGTTTTGCCAATTTCTGTAGTGCAAATACTACACCATAGCTGAATTCAACCAGTTCACCAAAGGCTGGGCTTTTTTTTTTGTTTGTTTTGCTTTATTTTTTGTTTTTGTTTTTGTTTTTCGAGACAGGGATTTTCTGTGTAACAGCCCTGGCTGTCCTGGACTCGCTTTGTAGACCAAGCTGGCCTCAAACTCACAGTGATCCACCTGCCTCTGCCTCCTAAGTGCTGGGATTAAAGGCGTGCGCCACCAGGCCCAGCATATTTTAAACAGACTTGTTTTATCTTTGTGTGTGTGTGTTTATGTGTATAAACACACACACACACACACACACACACACACACACACACACACACACACACACACACACACACGAGTGCAGGTGCCCTCAGAGGCCACAAGCGAGCATTTGGTCCCCTGAAGCTGAAGCTACAGACCTGTGAGCCTCCCAATGTGACCCAAACTCAGGTACTGCAAAAGTAATACACACTCTTAGCCACTGAGCTATCTACCTAACTCCTCACAGGATTTTGACAATCCAACAATCAGTGTGGAGAATATGGAGATAAGTCTTATAGAGGCTCATAAAGAATGGCATCAATGGCTTCTACCGCTCCTCCAATGATCCACTGCACAGTGTTGATCTACTAGGGACTCCTAGACACTAGTGAAGTCTCAAAACAGATCCAAGACTAGGGTGGTAACTGTTTCCCCCTTCTTTACGGAAGTCTCCACAGGTAACTTTGCCCCCCACCTTTCCTTACAGTTACACCAACCTGACTGATTGCTATTGGTGCTTGAGACTAGCATGGGATGATCTGATTGGCCTTTCAATCGAATAAAGGCTCATGCACTGAACAATAAAGTTAGATCATCACCTTGAGTCTGATCTCCAGAGTCTGATTCCCAGGATTCTGCATGTGCTCCGTCAATACTCATCCCCCTTCCCCCAGTTCCTGATTCCCACAAATCAGACCAGTGGTCTGATAGAGGAAGGAGCCTCTGGGACAGCCCCATGTCCCACCACACTGTGCTCACTCTGAACTAATCTGATACTGCTCTTCTTACCATGGTCCCTTGGGCATATGTACACATCCCTCTCCCATCCCTGTCAAAACAGCTCCTTGTCTGGTGGTCTTCCTGCAAGAAGCCCAATTGCCTATTCCCAGAACAGCCATACTTCCTGTGTCACCATAACTTTAACTTGTCACCTCCTTATCTGCATATCTTCTACCATGTCTCTGAACTCTATCAAGTCGACGACCTTATTTATCTTATTTATTTCTTCATGCAGAGGCTTGTCCAATTGCTGAGTAGTAACAATAATGCATGCCAATAGGTATGGGCAATATACCCCAGTCATTGTTCTGAGACGAACGCATAATCAATCGCACATGATATTTTTCAAACGGTGCCAGAAGCCTGGCTTCTCTACTGTTCTGATTATTTTGCTGACGCAACATGGAGGAACTGAGTGAACATATTCCCTCAGGCTCAGCACTGAGTGTCAGAGCCAGGACGTGAACTTAAGCAGTGTAACTCCAGGGCCCACGCACATGCTTCTGAAATGCAATGTTTCATGACATTTTTATTTATTTTTCAAAATGACTCTAAAGGAGAAATTTTAAATTAAATTTAAATTCTCCCTAATGAAAGAAGTCAAATGCTACGAAATATGATTCTTTAGGGTAGGGTTAAGCTTTGGAAGGATTTATCATCTCCCTAGATCCAATTTGGGCCCTCTGGGAGGCAACAGAATTCTATTGAAAATGTATGTAATGGCTTTTTTTCCTCTCCAGCTCTGTTTATAAGTCATATGTTTGTCCTTAAAAACACATGGTCTTATTTTATAGTTTTAATGATCTCTTCCTGTGAGGATTATTCTGAGTCTTGCTTTCTCTCCCCTTTATAAGGTGTCTTATGACAACATAGCAATGTTGATATGCTCATGTTTTAACTGCTATGTGGCATTTAAATCATATCCATGCACCTTACTTTATTAATACCCAACCACTACTGAATAGTCAGGAAGCTTTGAACTTCTTTGTGCGACTTTCTTTTTACACTCTTCCTTGGTCTCGTATGTTTAGACACTAGTATGGCTGCAGTGGTATCTGACTTTAATAATACTGCCTAGTTGATGTACCTTAAGTAATCTTAAGTAGCTGTATCAAATTAACCCCCACAAGTTTTCAAGAGTATCTATTTCCCTAGGTATTTGTATTAAATAGGATCCCTTTCTACTTTGAACAGTACTGACCATTTTGATGAAATGAGTCACTCAGAGCATTTATATTATTTACCAACCCATAGTAGTTTACATAACAGGGAAGGCAGATGATAGGGAAACCAATGTTGTTGAAAATTACGGATGCTGAGATCCCCGGTCAGGGGAACCTGTGCCAGGACCTAATTCATTTCACACACACACAAAGGCTAAGAATAGTCATTCCCAGGAACAGCTCCCATGGGCTTTGAACTGGCAACCTAAAGTAATACAAATTAATCTCTTGATGCATTCTCTAAGTCTCTAAGGTACCAAAAATCTATTGAGGTTAGAGAAGCCAAACACCCAAGTAAGTCAAGTGTTGATACAGTGATGGCCCTTCCAAAAAATGACATGATGGAGAAGACAATAAGCATCAAACATCCCAGATAACACTCCTGAAAGATTTAAAGAACAGCAAGGACTTTATTCATGGTGGAACCCTCCCCCCCAGTTAATCTATAACAATTGTTCTCAACCTTCCCAATATTGTTACCCTTTAATTCAGCTCCTCATGTTGTGTTGACCCCCAACCATAAAATAATAATAATTATTATTATTATTAGTTTTTTTGAGACAGAGTTTATCTAAGTAGCCTTGGCTGTCTGCAACTCACTTTGTAGACTAGGCTGGCCTCAGACTTACAGAGATTTGCCTGCCTCTGCCTTCCCAAGTGCCACAATTATAGGCATGTGCCACCAAGCCTGGGTTCATAAAATTGTTTGCATTGCTAATTCATACTGTAAATTTGCTACTGTTATGAACTGTAATGCAAATATCTGATATGCAGATGGTCTTAGGCAATCCCTGTGGAAGAGTCATTTGACCACCCTCCCCCAGGGATTGTGACCCACAAGGTTGAGAACCAATGAGCTATAGGAAATAAAGAGTGAAATTTTCTTCTTTCTCCCTCTCTTTCTTGACTCCTTTAAAATCAAAACAATAACAAAACCAGATGTCTTTATTTTAAATATGCACAAAATATAATAACCTTCTAAATGAGTCTGAAAAAAAAACAGGATAAAACAATATGCTGTGCCATCAAGATTTGAACTCCAATCAATGTGGCTCTTCCTCAGGGAACCCTTATATGACACACGGTGTGTGTTTGGCATGAAAGTTAAAGGAGACCTATGAGAGAGGAGCGAGCTCTCTAAAGAGGGGAGAAGGGGGACAGGACTGGGTAACAGGGGAAGAAAGACAAAAGATCGCAGGTCCCCTCATATACAGAATCTAGATCTTAAAGTATGTCCATATGGTGGGTTACGTGAAGATGTTCCCCACAAGTTCAAGTATTTGAACACTTGGTTCCAATATGGTAGCACTGTTTGGGAGATTCAGGAGGCGTGGCTTTGCTGCAGGAAGTGTGTCACTGGAAGTAGGCTGTGAGAGTTTAAAGACTCAAGCCACTTCTGGATCACTCTCTGCTTCCTGTTTGTGTTTCAAGATTCGATCTCTCAACCTGCTGCTGCAGCAGCAATGCTGCCTGCTGCTTTCCCATGATGATGATGGGCTCACACCTTTGGAGCCAGAAGCCCAAATAAACACTGTATTCTCTAAGTTGCCTTGGTCATGGTGTTTTAGAACAGCAATAAAAAGTAATAAATAGAGTCCATATATATGACATGAAAACAGAAGGGGGTGTCTGGATGGGGGGAGGATACAGTAAGAGGGATAGAGGCAGGGCAGAGGATGGGACATCAGCAAAAATGACCAAAATACAATGATATGTATGTATGAAAATGTCATAATGAATCTGGAATTTAATGCACTAACTACAAACAACTTTAAAATGCCTTTCTCAAAGGTCCCTATTTTTTTCTTGAACCTTTGCCTAAAAATGGCCATCATGAATGAGAAGCCACACTGGATAAAGAAGGGTGAAGACAAAGGGGAAGCAAATGGGAAACTGTATTTGCTGGGTTTCCTTTGAGTGCTTTGCATACATGCTACCGTTTCATCCACTGACACATTGTGTGAAGGACACTAACACGAGTAGAGTTCGAAGCTGGGGTGGGGCAGGGGGGAGCACCAGTCCAAGGCACAGGGGTGGGAACCAAGACTGAAGGATTCTGAGTCTGTTTCCCTCCCATCGAGCCACATCGCCTGCTGAGACTGAAGGACAGTGCATAATCAAGGCAGCAGGTTGCATCATAATCTAAACAAAGACGTACTTGCAGAATTACTGCTCCCCATGTACAGCCAAAGTACGTCACAGGACTACTGCTCAGAAATTTCTAGAACTCCATTTTGTTTTCAAATTTTTCCAGAAGGGTTCAATGCAAAATAATTATAGGAAAGGAACGATGAAGCAGGCTTGGAGGGCTTGTTATAAGATTAGAACAAACGGAGAGCTAAAATTTGTACCACCACCCTCCCACTGATAAAGAAAGAGGAAATAAGAGAAGCAGCAAAATTTACTTCTGACTTGTCTTGCTTTGGAGCTTGATGGCAATAGCGGCAGTTGGACATCCTCAGTGTGATAAACCTGTCCATTGGCAACAGAGGCCAGTTCATTCTTGCAGCTGCCTCCCAAATGAAACATCACCTCTCTCTCCAAAGCACCCCACCTAAGTACCCACCAAATGACAATGAGAGGTGTGTGTATATGATTCCCCAGAGTAAAGCATATGCTCTTATACTCAGATTAACTGTTGCACAAAGCTATGATTAACAAAAATATCTATCAGATCAAATCACTTACCTGGGGCTGTGAAATTACAGGGCTGGAAGTAGAGGCAGCTGCCATGACAGGGCTGTAGTTTGGGGCTATGAAGAGGCCCCAGCACTGCAGTGCCAGGGACAAAGAGCAGTGCTTGGGTTGGCTGATCAGATCACGGTCATGCTAGGAGGAACTGTAAGCCTGTGAAGACATAAGGAAGCCCAGAATGAGTACGAGAGGACTTACATGGGAAAGGGAAGAGTCCCCAGCTAGGTGCAGCACAAGTCACCTGCAAGAAACAAATTTTAGCTGAATGAACACAGGGGCCTGCTGAGGTAGATCTGCCATCAAAAATCATGACTCTCTTGACATTTGCTCACACAATGTCCTGAGGAGCAGCTAGATGTTCTGGGGAGACATCATCAAGTTGGGGACACAGGAAGATTGCACCAAGAGGAGAAGCCACCATGCTGTTAAATGATGATTTCTTAAAACCTACATTTGAAATTTGATAATCTATAAACAAAGAGTAAAGAGAAGAATTCATTCACCAAGTGGTTAGAGAAGACTATAGTTCAACTTTACCTCTCCCTACCCTTTTGTGGAAACAAAAACAAAAACAACCTTCAGGTTTGGAGAAGGGATTCTAGAGATTCATACATTCTTAAGACACAAGAAAGTGATGAAATTCCTTACTTATTTCTTCAAAGAACTTGGTGAACATTTTAAAGAATTAAGGTCAAGCACCCCACTGTCATACAAGTAAGTGCTAGACAGGATCACGAAGTCAGGGAGGGGGAGTGTGCCATAAATCAGACTGCCAGCCAACAGGTAAGGGAGAGGGGATTTCTAAAATCCGTTAACATTCTCAAGGAGAGGGTACTATATAACCACGAAGTAAAACCCATACTTCTCTCATTCGTATGTTCACTAAGAAAACTCAGAAAAATGTTGAAGTCCCAGCAGTAAAGCAGGACCTTTATTCTGTGAAAAGATTGGCCAGGGATGGCACACACCTTTAATCCCAGAACTTGGGAGGCCAAGGTAGGAAGATCTCTGTGAGCCCCAGGACAGTCTTGTCCACAATGTAGCCACAGCTACAAAGGAACCTGTCTCAAAAACATGGGAGGTGGGGCCTTTGCCAAGATCCTATGAGCATTGCAATTTAGTCCATAAAGGGAAAACTTTCACCTGAAGAAGTTACGAACATTCCGTTCTTCTAACTAAAGATTGCACTTTCAGTAGTTTTCATCGCACCTAGCAACCCCTCCAGAGAGACTGATCAAGAAAGACATGTGGTGGCTCCCACCTCTAACCTCAGCACTCAGGAGGAGACGCACTAGGACCAAGAGTTCTGTGCTAGCCTGAGCTACATAGTAAGGCCTAGTGTTGAGAAGAGGAAGGAAAAGAGAGAGGGGGATGAGAGATGAGGGAGAGGAAGGACAAAGGGGGAAGGGAAGGGATGGGAGAGGAGAGAGGGAAAGGAAATAAGAGAAGACAAGCATATTTACTGAGCACCTATAAGAAACTAGGAGCATACAAGACTGAGTCAGATTCTGCTGCAAATATACTTTCTAACTTCAGCAGTATGCAAGGAGATACCCGAATACTGTTCAACTCTTCAAGAACTAGAGTTTCCTTAATAATAAAAGTCATAAACCAGGGGTCAAATGATCTGAGCTTTGTGCAGCAGGAACAGTGGAACGGGATAGTTAATCCCAGTCTTTTTTAATCCCACTGTGTGCTATGCTATCAGCTCCAGGCTGGTGAGCCTCTGCAAGAAAAGCCCTGGTCACGGAAACAACTCCTATGGCTTGCAGGCTTTCATTTTTATTCTTGCATAACTATCATGCCTTCACACCACAGTTTGATTCACATCAGGTTTTACTTGTTTTAAACCATGGGTAATGGCTTTATGAATGAACACACAGTAAGCATCTGGAGGGGAACACAAGCACCTAGTGCATAACAAGAAAGGATGTCATCATTAGTAACAAGAGAGAAGAGGGAGGGACTAGGAGTTAAGGAAAGCCCTCTGCACACCAAGCTCAGCAGCGGTTACTCCACAGTCTCAGGCAGATGCTGTTAGCTCATGTCATAAGGAGACTTCTGAGATTTCAAAAGGTCACATGACCCAAACACAGCCACAAAGCCAGGAGAGCTCTAAAACCTGAACCAGGAGCAGCCTGATGCCAGAGGCCAGGCTCTTTCTACAGGCCAATCCTCCAACTGAGAGTCCTGGAGGACTAGGCAGATAGTTCACTTAGTAAAGAGCTTGCCTTGCAAGCACCAGGACACAAGTTTGAGGCCCAGCACTCACACAAAACCCTAGGAGTGGTAGCACATTTCTGTAGGCCCAGCACTGGGGAGGCCCACACAGGAGGGTCTAGCCTAGTCTGTGACCTCCAGATCAATAAGAGACCCTCTCTTAAAGCGGGTACACAGTGTTCCTGAGGATGAGGCTCCACATAATGCACACCTATAAACATATATGTACATACACACACAAGCACATGTGGGGGAAGGAAGTGCTGGAGAAGAGGAGACAAGAGATTCCCTGGAGTTCACTGCTCAGTCAGTCCAGCTATTTATTGGTTGAGTGCCTGTCTGAAGAAATAAGGTATGAAGCCATTGAGAAAGATGTCTAGTGTTAACCTCTGGCTACCACACACAAGCATATACATGTGACACACACATAAAGTAATTTTTAATTTAAAAAGGATTATAAATATAAACAATAAGGAATGACATAAAAGCTATTTCTGATATAAGAAAGCAAACTGGAAAACTGTGTCTAGACCTTCATCAAAAGAATAGAAAAAAATATACAAATTAAAATAGAGTAGCAAGCATCATGAACAATTAAGCATCATTTTTAAATTTTCCAATAAGAAATATACAGAAGGTGATTCCTTGTGACAGACTACCAATTGATTGATGATGGTAGAAAATGAATGAGTTTTAGAAACCACAGAATGATCCCAACTACTGCTTAAACCTCTAAAAACAATTGCTGGGGCCGGGCGGTGGTGGCGCACGCCTTTAATCCCAGCACTTGGGAGGCAGAGGCAGGCGGATCACTGTGAGTTCGAGGCCAGCCTGGTCTACAAAGTGAGTCCAGGACAGCCAAGGATACACAGAGAAACCCTGTCTCGAAAAACCAAAAAAAAAAAAAAACAATTGCTGGGAAGAATGGAAATGGATGATCTACAAGGAGCTAAGGGACAACTCCCTCTTCATAAAAGGGTGCAAGTTCCAAGCACATGTACTGAAAATAAGCAAACAAGAACCCAGCAGACCTGGAAGTGTATTCAGCAGGAGGCACTAAGCCTGGAGAGCGGGGGTGGGGGAGGGGCACATTTAAAACCCACTAACTCTTTCAGACAAAGCAAGCATTCCTGATTTATATGGGCTAAGAAGAACTTACCAGAAAACTGTGAGAAAAGAATGCCATGAGCTGGCTGCAGAGGGGGTCGGCCATGCCAAATGACAGTGGCTCCACTAATTAGTGAATGCCACACCAAAATACCTAAAAGAAAAACTCCAGGTTGGAAGCAGACTTCCATCTGAATGCTTGAACTGAAGCTGGCTCTCTCCCCAGGCCTCACAGGAAGATAAACCTCTAATTGGCAAATTAATCTACTACAAGTCTAACCTTTTTCCTTATTCTGGATTTCGGTCAAGTAATGACTCATACAAGTCTCTTGAAAAAACACAGGATAGATCCCCAGCAAAGAAGAGGTGAGGGGGGAGAAAAAAGAAATACTGAGTAGACACCAGCTTCTCTCTCCAAGGATAAGCAACAGAGAAATGTCCAAATGCACCAGGCCCATAGACACACTGTTGGATTTTATAAAGTAAAGGGATTCCAGAATTAGAGCCAATATTTACTTAAGAAATAAGAATACTTCTTAAAAGAGAAACTTCTAGGTATATCCATGAGACTGCTGAGGACACTGTGGTAACATCTTTGAACACAGCATGTCATCATGATAGACAAACAAGGACAGAAAAGACTTTTCATTAACCAAAAGGACAAAGAGAGGTAAGTCTGGATGGTGAACTTACACAAAGGCAGTCAAGGAAATAGAAAGTAGAAAATAAACAGTGAAGAGAAGACAAACCAAACCTTTGGGATAGGAAAACCTACATCTGAAGACTCGAACCCTAACACAGGATAGGCGAACAAAACTCCTAGCAGGAAGGAAGCTACAAATAATGTCGCATGCCTGAATCCCAAGCTGAGGAGGGAGAGACAGGAGAGTCAGAAATTCAAGGTCATCCTCAACTCCATGGCAAGCATGGTGTTAGCCTGGGTTACATGAGATGCTATATCAAAAAAAAAAATTACATGAAAGAAAGAAGATACCATCACCAGTGCTGAAATTAGGAAAATATAAAATTATCCCCCAAATTTTAGAAAACTGTTACACAGATACACACTTGAAATGAAATACAAAAAAAAAAAATCAGACTTTATATCTGTGTATTGTTCTGCAACAAACTTGACAGTCTGGCAGAAACCCCAATAGAAAATTTCTGCACCCAAGACCTAGAACATCAAGGAATGAGACACAGGCTAGCCAATTTGTCTTTCTTAGTGTCTGTCTCTATCTGCCCCTCCAGAATAAGATAGCTTCTGCCACCAGACTTATCTCCCCTGAAGTATGATATAGAAAGATTTATCCTCTAGAATCTCTGATCAGAAGGAAAAGACTTAACAAGAGTAAGTTCCAGAAAGAGATGCTGTGTTCATCAAAAAAAACGGGATGTTTAAAAAGTAAAGCCGGGCGTGGTGGCACACGCCTTTGATCCCAGCACTTGGAAGGCAGAGGCAGTCGGATCACTGTGAGTTCGAAGCCAGCCTGGTCTACAAAGTGAGTCCAGGACAGCGAGGACTAACCAGAGAAACCCTGTCTTGAAAAACCAAAAAAAAAAAAAGTAATAATTCCTCTATAGCACAATGGATAGTGCATTGGACTTCTAGTGACAAAAAAGTAATAATTCCAAATTTAAAAAATTAGAATGTGAACTTAAGAAAGCTGGCTAGAATTTAAAAATAAAATGAGAGAACAGAGCAAAAGAATAGAGAACTAGAGCAGAAATCCTAAGAGATAAATCAGAATAATAATAAGCAAAGGAAATCATGCTAAGGCAGGAGGGCTGCATGTTAAAGAGTATCCCTTAAGTTAAAGGGTGACTGAAGGAGACCCCGTCTCAAAATAAAAGTGAAAAGTGGGCTAGGGTATAGATCAGGGTCAGGGTGTTTGACTCAGACACACAAGGCCCTAGGTTCAAGAAAGAATGAAAAGGGGGTGGGGGAATCTCAAAACAGTTACTAAAATGGAAGGTCATATGTTTGTAGAGTGAAAAGGGCCACAAGAACCTGCTTGCCTCAATGGACTTTGATAGGATCACATTAATCTGGAGATTTAAAAACCCTGGAAGGGCTAGAAAGGCTGAAGCTTAGTGGCAGAGGACAGTCACCTGTTCAGCAAGTGGGATTGAAGCCTCGCGCTACAAAAACTAAAGCTGGGACAGTCATGAAAGCCACACTAAATTTAATTAAAAATCCTGTAAGACCTCAGAAAAGAAGTACAGGAACTCGTAAACAAACAGGTAGAAATCCAAGTGCCTTCAAACTATCGAATACCCCTGGATGCAAGAAGACAATGGAACAACGATAAGGGAAGTGATCAACAGATGGATCCTTCTGGAGGATATGTCCCTAGAGATAGGAAGAAGAGGGAAAGGGGAAGGTGGAGACTAGGACAGCACACCTAAAAAGAGACCCAAAAGAAATTAACTGTGAAGAGCAACCCATGGATGTCACACACCAGGGCTAAGAAGGTATCCTTGGCAGACCGGTCAGCTGTCCAATCTGGATATACAGACAGTGGGTTTATAACACTAAGAGAGCCTGGTATTGGATGAAGAGTTAATACATAAAAATCTCAGTCAGTATTAAAAAGATGATGAACTTAAAACAGACTCAATCTTTTTTTTCAGAAGAAAACTATCCACATGTTTTCACATGGTGTGGGAATGAATGAGAGTAAGAAGGTTCCCCATCACATTAACCACAAAAGACTAGAGATACAGCTGAGCACAGAGCACTTGCCTAGAATGAGCCAGGCCCCAAGTTTGAAGCCTCAAATTCAATCCCCAGCATTACCCAATTGAAACAAAGACCTAACACACATTGGGACAATGGGGTTGGTATAATAGGATATCTTCCATAGGGAAATCAGAAAAATGGACTCAGTTTCCTTAACAGGCTTCATGGAGCTAATACTTAACAAATATCCTTAAAAACAAAATGGAAAGAGCATGGCCCAAAACCAAAAAGTTCAGATCCATACCTAAAAGGTAAAGTGTCAATGCAGAAACCCAAGGTGATACCATGGAAGGCCATTGTGGTGGGGAAAGCACACCTGTTTATGATAACAGACTATCTCATGTTTGTCAGAAATTATGGTTCAGAGCATAGAAAATATTCAAATAGGGGTAACCAGCACACTTGAAGAAAACAAGTGGAATAGAGGTGATTTAACAGGGAAGTCATTTTCTTAGTTCAAGAACAAACACTGTGATAAAGGATGGGTGGGGAACCTGAGTAAACACTTCCTTAAAGGACACATGTAGGCAGACAGAGAATGGCCAAAGTCAAACTCCATAGCATTGACTACCAGAAAGATGCGAAGAAAAAGTATAGTGAGGAGCATGTTAAGGAGGAAGTGAAAGATTGGAACCCTTGTACGAAGTTGCTAGGAATGCAAAATGCTGTAGTCAACACAAAAGCACTATGGAGGAGCCTCAAAAGCTCAAATTCTGGCTACCAATCCCACTTTTGAACATGTTTCCCAAGTAAGAAGGGATCTTTAGGAGCTAATTATATACCCATGTTCACATAGCACAGATACAGCTGTACAGAGAAGGAAGAATCCCAAGTATCCAGTGATGGATACACACATATAAACACAATGTGGTTGATACTCACAATGGGATATTATTGTGCCTTAAAAAGGAAGCAAGCTCTGACATAGGCCCCAACTAAGGTGCAAGTTAGTAACATTTTTCTAAGGGAAATAAGTCACATATTAGTGTTGCCCGGCACTGAGAGGAAAGAATGGGCCAGAGAGTAGTGTTTAATGAGCACAAAATTGCAGTTTTGTAATATATAAAGAGGTCTAGAGACTAGCTGTAGGCTGTAGTTTGAATGTGACATTCGAAAGTTTGTATGCTGAGGCTGGAGAGGTTGCTCAGTGGTTAACAGCATATGTTGCTCTTGCAAAGGTCTTAGGTTTGATTCTGAGCCCCTACACCTGCATGGAAGCTCACAATCATCCACGGCTACAGTTCCGGGGGATCCAATACCTTCTTCAAACCTTCTTGGGCACCAGGAACACATGTGATACATGGACATACATGCAAGGAAAACATTCATACAAATAACAAAATAAATAAATCTAAATGAACAAATTTAATGTTTATGCATTGGAGATTCAATCTCCACATTCACCAGTTACACCAATGTTCTTAGAAGTGGCACCAGATGATGAGGTCATGAGTGGGAGGCTCCTATGAGGGCACTAGAGCATTTAAAAAGGAGGAAGAAAAACTCCAGCACTTGGGAAGCTGAAGCAGGAGGATCAAAAATTTGAGGCTATCTCAAAATGAAACAAAAACAAACAAACAAAAAAAAACCCCATCCCCCAAAAATAGAGAAAAAAGATGTTTAGGCTACCTTGCAAACTGGAGAAACAAGCTAAAACTGCATTAATAAACTCATTATCTTGATGTCGAAACTGGATGCTGCCATTCCAGAAATATTCCTGGTGGGAAGAAATGCTGTCCTGAAACTCATGGAATACAAGCATGATCATGAAATGACCCAATCCATGGTCACTGTGATAGTGAGGAATGCACTGGCCAATACAACAGTCTCGGAATCAAGCTAGCCTGTTTTATTCTGCTTAGATAGTGGGAGAGTCTCTTCTTTGGACGCATGGTCAGGCAATGAGCTATAACTCAGAATTTCTGGGTTAGGGGAAAATGAACTCAAGTAAGAGCGGTCAGTCATAAAAGATCTCAAGAAGAAGCTCCATCCCTTGTATCCCAAAGAAACAATGGGATCTGTGTCCCAAAGAGGAATGAAAGGAAGGGAGACTGAGAAGATCTTGAAAAGTAGGAAAACCAAATTCCTTCTTTGGGGAGGAGACACAACCCTGCATCTTCCCATAGTCCAAAGTCCTAACGTCCATACCCTTCATCTTAGTTGGTGTCTGTCCATGGACTCAGAACAGTCCAGGGATGGATGAAACCAGGACTGCTGCCTTTATAGAAAGGACATTGTGGGTGTATTTCCACTATGGATTGTTAAGAAAGTAGCCACTGAGCTGAGTTGGGGTGTTTTCACTTTAAAGTCTTCAGAGAATGACGAGTTCTACACACATATCCCAGACAAGTTCAAATTCCAAATCCCAACAGTAGCTGAAGAGTGGTCTTGGAAGCTGCTTCTCCCTAAGAACACACATGTACTTCTAACATCAGAAATAGTTCTCCATGGTCTAAATTGAGGAATATGAGTAAAAGTAGGCAAATAACAGGAGGTGGAGGGAAGGGACAAAAGGAAGAAATAAGGGCAAGTGGGGGAGGGGACAAATAGTCAGAATATAGAAGTCTGTGGTTGTGTCAGGAAGAGTGATTCAATCCCACGGCAGTTTCTCAGTGGTGGGTGATTCTGTTAAGAGAGACATCATCTGTCATGTAAGACTCAAAGGAGTTGACATTCAGTCAACTTTGGGAAAATACATCAAAATCAATTCTGAGCATTAGAACAACAATAACCAAAAATAAAAGTGTTTTTATATACATATACCTCAACATAAGAGAGTTATGCTTAAAGGATAACTTGTCTGAGGATTTGTGAACAGTATGGAATAGCCACTTTAAAATATACCTAGTGTAGATACAATTGTTAATGCCTCCTCTGGAATCCATATGGACAGGCGTGTGTATATATGATATATATCAGGATCCTACACACTATATTGAATTTGAAGCTATGTGACTGTACAGTACACTGTAAAAGTGAATATTACATGCAAATAGTTAGCTCTAAGAATATTTAATGCAAAACCATATGACAAGAAAACCAGAAATGATCTCAACATACGATGATATAATATCATCAACTTATGTTGATATGCTATTACAAATCAAATTAAAAACATATTACTAAAATGTTTACATTCAATCCAATTGTATCTATTGTATCTAAAATATAAAATTAGACTGTGTTCAAATATGTCTCTCCTGTGTGGGGAAACACAGAGAGAAATGTATAATAACATACAGGTTTTATTCTCTGAGGAGGTCTGGCTATTTAAATTTTCTGCTAAAAAAGAATGCACTCAAGTGACACAGCAGCAGAAGCAGCTATAGAAAGTCTGGACACTAGGCAGAAGGGACAAAGAAGAAGAAAAATGGCAGACTGGGATGTACAATTGCCCCAATCCTTCCTGACTCAAGATTCAGGTGAGCTGAGAGTGTGGTTCAGGGGTAGCATGTACAAGGCTCTGGGTTCAATTTCTATACCTTTAAAGGAATTTTACAATTGTCCAAGTTACAGTCCAAAGAAAAGCTAGGTGAGACACAAGGAACTTATTGAGTTGAGGAGAGATCTGACATTCCGAGAAGTTCCAAAAAACTACAGCTCAAAGAACTGACTGTAGGAAAAGAGAAAACAGAAGGAAAGCTCAAGAGATTCAAAGTATTTTCCTTCAGGCATCAAAGAAAACTGACCACAGAATGCATGTGAGTAAAGCGTGAGAGGCAGAGAGACAGCCATCTGAACAGAGTAAAGGAAATGGGTCTGGTCCTCACTCACTCAGACAGGAGAATCTGTCTCTATGCCATCAGCTAAGACGGAAAACCATGTAACTCGTGATCCACTGGGTATAATACACAGAAGCATCAAAATATCGGTGTCCAACATGGGAGAATTCATAGTCTGGTATCCAATCAATCTTCACCAACCACAAAAAAAAGAAGCAAAAAAATATGACTAAGATGATGAAAAAATCAATTAATTAAAAAAGATCCCTACTGAAAACAAATGTTAGAATTGCTAGGCATATTCCCAGTTATTACAGCCATGTTCCAAATGTTCAAAAAGCTAACGGAGACATGAAAGACATTAAGACTTAAAGCAAATTTTGAGAAACAAAAAAATTTTTTTTACATATATGTTTACACACATATATTCATATACATATATACATATATCATTGGGTGGTATTAATGGAAAAGTTGGCATTGCAGAAAAAAACTAGTGACACAGTGAAAAAACAAGCAAATAAACAAACAAAAAGCCTAAAACACTAAGAGGAAAGTATTTTAGGAATATTAGTGAAATGCAAGATTCAACTGCACACAAAGATTTTATGTAAGTACACCAGTTTATTTTGCTAATGAGGAAGATGAATGTACACACATATATGGACTGATGTCCAACATACATAAGAAATCTCAAAATTCAGTAAGAAACAACCAATTTTTAAGAATCTGAGTGCTTCACCTAAGATACTATACAGATAATAGACAAGAAGTTCAATTAAGAAAATTCCACTTAAAACCAACAACAAACTACTACTAAGTATCTACTAAGATGGATAAAATTTAGAAGGTCACCCATAGTAAGTATTGGCAAGGATATGCGATACTACAGCCCCCAATGCTACAGGAATGTCAGTCTAGAAACAACTAGACCATTTCTTTATAAGTTAAACATACATTTACTATCCAACCCAGTCATCTCACTCCTAGTTACCAACCTGAGAGAAAAGAGTGTGTCTATACTAAACGCCTGAACACAAATGCAGGTAGTGAAATTATCTATGACATCCAAACCCTAGAAAGAACTCAAATGTCAATTCACACATGATTTGATAAATTGTTGTATGATAATTCAATGACACACTACTTGTTAGTAAAGCCAAAGGAGCTGCTAATATGCATAACAACACCCATCCTTTCACAATAGTTAAGCCAAATGAAAGAAGCCAGATGAAATACAGCACTCAATGTATAATTCTATAAAAGTATAGATAATGCAAACCAATCTCTAAGGATCATAAGTGGCTGCTTAAGAGTATAAGAGCAGATGCATTTAAAGATTACAGGAGAAAAATTAGCCTATAATGGATTTTTGCCCCTCTTGACTGCAGTGGTGACTTCAAAGTCCAGAGTGCTAACCATTACACCATGGGACCGGCTTACAGTGGTGACTTCAACAGTATAAGACAAAGCAAATTCTACACGTTATGTCTAGATATAGCTTTAATTTTACAAAAAGGAATTTGTCTCGTTTTTAAATGATATTTCATAGATTTTAAAAAAGAAAAATATTAAAACTTTTTAGTTAAAGTGGAAAACTCTGGTTTGTGTAATAACATGACAAGTAATTTAAAATTATGTATTTGGAACAAAGCAAGGGAAATCAAATGCAGTGTGACAGAAACAGGTACTAAGAATGGCTCCATGAGAAGGCAGCCATGAACACAATCTAAAGCCTGAAAGGCAAGGGTACAACTAAGAGGGAAGAAACAAGAAATATAGACTCTGTTTTTTTTTTCAGTATCAGTAGAACCAAGGATACGTGTATTAGGAGAGATAGATGTGCTGGTGATCAAACCTAGGTACTCACAATTATAAGGCAAATACTTTCCCACTGAGCTACATCCTCAGCCCAAGGATAGGTCTAAACATGTCCTCATACTGAGAATGTTGGGAGAAGTCATATGTCAACAATGAACACATGCATGTGGATCTTGAAATATGACTCTCTACTGAAAGACTGACTCTGAGGAATTAAGTACATGATGTTCACGGATCAACCATCAAAGAAGCCACATATCTTTGGTCCAATAAATCTGACTATTGCCCAAGTAGATAGAAGATTTTGGCATCATCCAGGTGATCCTGGTTTTGTAGTCAAATAGAATGTAAGAGTTAGGAGTCATGGAGGTTTTCACCAAGATTTCAGAGGAAGACCTGGGAGGACAGAGAACATGAAACAAGGTTGAAGTTACTGTGTGCAGCACCTCAGTATTCCATATAAAAAAGACTAAGCAGAGTTATGGCAGGTATATAGAGCACAAGATCATGAATTGAACCCTTAGCTGCCAAGGATGTATCTGTAGTGATCTGAGAAAACATCAATGGGATATGAAAACAACAAGACAGTACAATATTAACTGATTGATCTAGATAGCTATCTTGTAACTATCTGGAAGAACGTTCTCATTTATGAAAAATACATTATAAAGTTTTTGAAGGTCCATGTTGAATATAAATGTAAGCAATTCACTCTTACCCAAACAATGGCTGAAATAAAATGTTCTTCCCATTCTGTGCTGTACTTGCAACTTTCCTATAGGTTGGGGGGAGGGGTAACAGTATCAGGAGTGGGGAAGAAAGACCAGGGAAGGTATTACAGAAACATCTGTGATAAAATGTTTGTAAATGGAAGTATTCCTATTTTGCCATACTAACCATAAAAATAGACAAGGCTAAGAATAAATTTTATTTTGCAATTTTCAAACTGGGCAGAAGTTTACTGTTAAAATTACATTACCATCCCAGACATACATGTGCCTGGTCTTAGAGACGACATCTAGATAAATTGAAAAGCTTAAGAGCATGTTGCCAAAACTCAAGTAGGAATCCTGGAAAAGCAGAAGTCTAGACTCAGAGGAAACTACAGGCAGCCCAGACCACCAGATTTGACTTTGTTTTCAAAAGCCACAGAAATATTTAGTGTTAGATACACTGATGGTTGATACACAACAGAGGGGAGATAGCACAGCAACAAGACCCTCAGGACTTTCGTTTCAAGGATCTAGAAAAAATGTGACAAGGTGCCATGTTCTTTGAAGACAGTAGATTATAAGATTTCTTCTGCCTACCAGAAGAATAATCTCTTCCAGATGTTGCTCAGCCCACAATGTGCTATTCAAAAATACAAAAGTTCTGTTTATTTTCAAAGTTCTAGAGCCAAACAAGAAACCTAGCTTCCCTGAATAACCTCCAATCAAAATGGAGATAAAAGTTGGCTTCAAAGCAAATCAGTATGCAACCTACATACACATCACACCAAAAGTTTAATTTAAAAAAAAAATGTAGCATACAAACCTAATATCCACTTCAGCACTGGAAAAATAATGAGGTGCTTAATTTCATTTCCTTCCCTGTTCCCAGGATACACAAGTCCACGTCAGTGAACTCCCTTTACAAGTACAGAGGAGAAACTAATAAAACCGAACACTGCACTGAAGGGTCAATGATTCCCAGCTGAGCGTGACATATACGAATATTCCCATTTCCTGAGGATTCACGTACATGATTTTACCACCTTGAAAGATCAGTAAGGACAGCCTGGCCTAGTCTCATTTTGTATGTGTATATGTGTGAGCAAATATACTGTGTGCGTGGGTGCATGCGTGTGTGTGCACGTGTGTGTGCACGTGTGTGTGCACGTGTGTGTGTGTGTGTGTGTGTGTGTGTGTGTGCGTGTGTAAGCTGGAGGGCAACCTTAGTCACTGTTCTTCATACACTATCCACACTGTTTGTTGAGACCGATTCTCTCCTCAGCCTGGAATATACCAACTATACTGCGCTTGGCTGGCCAGCAAACCTCTGTGACTTGCCTGTCTCTGTCTACACTTCCCACAAACCTGGGGCACAAGTACTTGCCACCACACCCGGCTTCTTTATGTGGGTTCAGGGGGTCAAACTCAAGTCCCCATTCTTGTAAGGCAGGTGTTTTACAGCTTAGCTATTGTTTGGGTCTGGCATCAGCTTTCCATATAGCAATCCAATGGACTGCATTTCAAACATGGCCACTCTGCTGAAGAAGAATTACGTGGCTCTTATCTCTCCACAGTGGCTTCAGTAGCTATGAAAAAAAATGTAAACACTGGGGCCTAATTTATGTGGATAGCATCCTAGCTCCTACTGTCCTGTCATGATCTATAGCCCTATCGCATCTCATAGTGGTACCTTTTAAGATAACTGTTAAAGCTGTTTATCAAGAAAGCCTCAGAAAATCCAAAGGAAAAAGAACCTCCCTTCCTTTATCTAAATAAACAGTGAAAAGATTAGTAAAACTCTAAGTGGTCACCAGCAAGCCTTGCTCACAAGCATCATTTGAAAGCCAAATGGAGGCCTAAAATCTGAAAAACTTCAAACTGGCTCATCATTAGAAAGATCCCATCCTGCATGGCTAGAAAGCCCCAGGAGGCTATTGCAAACACACAGCAAATGTCACACAGAACCTTCTAACTGGCACACAGGGGGATCTGGGGGCCACTTTGAAGAAGGGGTACTGCGTTGTGACAGTAGAATGCAGTCTGCTGCCAAGGGGCATGGGGTGGGGTTGCTAGCTGGAGCTACAGTTCAGTGAGTTATAGAGCACTTGCCTAACTGTGCAAGCCCTGGGGTCAGATCCCTAGTTGTGTGGGGGAGGGAAGTTCCCGAACTGATAAGCAGTTATCTGAGAGGAAAACCAGGAGGAAAAAAGACCCAAAAGGCCTTTTCTCCTTGACCAACACTTTCTGAGGCTGGAGAAGGAAGCAGTGTGTCACAGGGTCAGGGTTAGTGTGTTTGCTGCTTGAAGCCAAGTGATAAGAGATTAAAAAAAAAAGCAAAACAAAAAAAACATAAGCAGCCAGCAAAGTTGTACACGCCTTGTGTTCCAGCTTTCTCTGTTTCATAGGCACAAGTGCATTGTGTTCAGTCTTCTGGGACTGTGGAAGAGGTGTTTTAAAAAAAAAAAAAAAGGCCACCTTTTCAAAAAGCCACTCGGGTTTCTTTGGGTTGGTGTCTAGGGAGGTGACCAGCATGACAAGCAAGGACTGTGCTCCTGCTGGGGTCTAATGATTTCGAGATGGAGCCTGCCCTCAAATCCATGACACATGAACTCCTCTCGGCTGGAGTTGTAGCACCACACTGGTTTCTTTGGCCCAGAGCCTGCCTTGCAGCTGTTTGTACTTATTTGAGGTATGGTTTATTTTGAAACAAAATGAACCAGATTTTCCCCCACTGCCTATGTCTTTGCTTGGTATTGGGAAACATTAACTCTTTCACAGTCAGGCTACCAGTGACCACAGTGCAGCAATCGGATGGAAGGAGACAATGAAAGGCACCAGCACAGAGCTGAGACAAGTTCACCAAATAGAAAATTCATTCAAAGTAAAGAGCAGACATTCCACCAATCACTCAGTTTCAAGACCCCAGAATAAAGAACAGACATTCTACCAATGGCTTAGTTTTGAGACCCCAGCTATTGCCAGTCAGGATACAGAAGGTGATATAGATGATTTTTTTTTAATCACAAATTAGGGGTTGGAGAGATGGCTCAGCAGGTTAGAGTAATTACTGCTCTTGCAGAGAACCAGGGTCTAGTTCTCAGAACCCACACCAGGGAGCTCACAACCATCTGTAAATCCAGTTCTAGGGCTTCCAAAACCCTCTTCTGGCTACCAAGAACACCTGCATGCAAGTGATCCACATATACCCACACAGGCTTTTCTCTCTCTCTCTCTCTCTCTCTCTCTCTCTCTCTCTCTCTCTCTCTCTCTCT
>CAJQZJ010032188.1:1823224-1843499 GCA_907164525.1 Lophiomys imhausi | reverse complement strand
TCTCTCTCTCTCTCTCTCTCTCTCTCTCTCTCTCTCTCTCTCTCTCTGTGTGTGTGTGTGTGTATTCATACATATATCTTTTTTAAATAAAATTTTACTCTGAGATATCTGAAGACTAAATCAAAAGGAGAAACAAGTTATATACTATTTAGAAAGAGGAAAGATATGAAGAGATCATTTTCTTCTACCAAATCTTGATAAGGGTCAACCCCTACATAATACAAAATACATAAAGATATTAATATGGTAATATCTTCAAGCAACTCTCAATAAATGCTAAACAAAAACAAAAACACATGATTCTCAGATGGTATAATATACCCATAAAACAAACACTAAACAATGCAGACTTAACCAAACTTAATGAGGGGTTTTAAATTAGTAGGATCTAGATACATATATTTTTTAGGTCCCTATATATCTGAAATCTCCTTAAGTAATTCAGAAGCAAACCTTAGATTACATACCATTGTTTGTAACTTAAATTGTTTAACTATACACGATAGGAATAAGTTGTTATAATCTATACAGATTATACTTACTGATCAAGTAGGATAAAGAGTAACACAGAGTAAGTAAGCTTTTCCACAGAAAATAAAACACTGATTCTTGGACCCTGCCAAGACCTCCTGACTCCCACTCTGTGGATGGGACCAAGAATCCATACTTTAACAAGCTCTTGAAGTGAGCTAACCTTGAAAGCCAGTTGTGTGTTCAGACAGTTCACAAACTACAACAGGAAGTCCCAAGTGTTCACTGGAGGGCTGCTCAGAAACAGGTAGTAAGGCTCAAGCTGATAAATTTCTGACTCAGTGGGTGTGAGCGGTGCCAATGAACATGGACTTACTAACGGGTTCTCAGGTTCCTAGTGGCCCAGACTTCACACAGGAAACTATCTACTACACTGTCCACGTCACACATCAAGACCTCCGCATGGCCTTGCACAGAACTGAAAGTAGATGGCTAAAAAAATCCTATGTGTTTTTTAATACCCAGCCTAAGAAACAAAATAGGTATTTTCTCTTAAGATAATAGACTTTAGTTTAGAGTGGACTTTAATCCAAACTGAGGGCCATTTCACATGTTCAATTATAAAGACTGGCAGAAAATGTCGTAGAGAATTTCTACTAAAGACCTTAGTGGAAATTCTATAGACCAGGGAGGCACCATTCTGAGAGTAGGCATTGCCATTTATAAGTCTTAGATACAGAGATATTTAGCTAAGAGCCTAAGAACACATTGCTTTTTAATAGCCCTTAATCAGAAGAGCATGCCCTTGCATTGTCATGGGGTTGGCACATAGGATGAAGCCGCTAGATGCTGAGCATCTTACTAGGAGAAGCTGCTGCCAAAAACAGCAACTTTAGACAAAGTCAGTGGCAAGCTCTCCTCCACTAAATGAGGTGGCCGAAAGGTCTGAGGTCCCCTAAATTCATATCCTGTTCGTGAGCCAGAGATCATATCACAGATCAACTGGAAAAGGCAATTCTAATTTACACAAAGTCCACCTTTTTTTTATGTTATTAGATTGTGATTTTAAAAGAAGGCAGGAGAATGTGGACGTGGGCAGCTTTCATTTGTCATTTTCAGATGGAATGTGATCTGCCGAAAGATAATTCCTGTGCACTGCATTCTTCCCAGAGTGGAGGCATGGATCCTTAAGAAACGTTAAGTCTAACGTCCTTCACACCAGCTCAGTCCAGAGAAAGCTCATTAGCATCAACAGTCATAGTTAATCAATAGGGCCTGCAAATGATCATAAAGTAACTTCCCAGTAAAGATGACATCATCCCCAATTTGCCACAGGGCACCCCCAATTTCCAGTTAAAATACAGATAAGTACAAACAAAAAGACAAAAACCTCCAAACCGTCCCAAAGTCCAAGAACAGCAATTGAGAGGAACCTGCAAGAACCATAACTACAATGCAGAAGGAGCTGATTAACACCAGTCGGCATTCTGTGGGAACTGTGATTGCTGGAAAGAAAGAAAAGCTGGAATTAGAAGGGCCAGACCTTCCCCACTCCACCTTACTTGCCAGAAGATGAGTCCCAAAGAAAGCCATGGGGAACATTACCCTGAAGCAACACTCCATGTTGCTATCCTTCCTGCAGGAACTGACAGCAAGCTTCTTGCTTAGTGCATTTGAACAGCCTGGGCTATCACCACTGCCCAAGTGGCCTCCAAAACAAACATGTATTTCTCATTGTTCTGAAGGTCAGAAGTCTAAGATCCATCAGCATAGCCAGCAGAGCTGGGTACTAGAGTGGGACCTCCATTTACCGAAGACTGGCAATCTTCCTACTGTATTCTTACAAGTGAACAAAGAGGACTCTAGGGACCTCTATTTTATAAAGTCACCACCATTCATGAAGGTTCTACTCCTCCTGACTTAATCATTCCACAAGATGAATAACACCACCTCCTAATGTTAATACCCTGGGGATTAGGATTCAGAATATGAATCCAGGAGATAGGGAAGGCACAAACATTAGCCTATGGTACCATTGTGGTTGATCCACAGCCTCCTGAACATGGTGGGCTGTGTACAGGAAGAAGTCTCTCATGATGACTCATAACTCCAGAAAAATGGGACCTACTTTGTTAAGAGGCCTTACTAGTCAGGCTCCAGGGCCTACAAGGGCATCATCTTTGCCAGTGGTGCGAGCTATTCACTGTACAAGGCCAGCAGCCTAAGTAGGAAAGACAGCTTTATATCCAAAAGAGTCTGCATCACTCCCACAGACAAGGGCTCCACTGCCAGCAATGGAACATAGTTTTAACTTCAAAGTTTAAAACAGCCATGTCCACTTTTATGGCCACTCACCTCAGAAGATTATAAAAACACTGGAAAGTTGCCCACACACAAAAAAAAAATGGTGAAACAACAGAAAGCTTTGCTACTTCTCGGTGTGAAGGTACACTTACCTCCCCTGAGAAAGGCATTCTCAAGAGCGCTATCACTTAGGAATCCAAACTAATTCTAGCTTAAATGTACCAAAGGATGATGTAATCATTAAGGCAGTTTCTTTCAGTGGGTTCATAATTAACCCTTTTGAGTGTGCTTGCTATTTTTTTCTACAGTTAAAACCAAACACATGGCCATGCAGGACTATTCTGAATAATTCCCATTAAAAATAGATTTCTCAACAGAAGCTGTTTTGTTAATGGCAGAAGAAAGACAAAACAGGAAGCCCATTTATTACAATAAATGTACTTACAATTCAAAATGGCCCTAGACAGCACAGTTGATTCATTCAACAAGAATACAGTTGGCTTACAAGGAGTAGCAGAACGAAACCACTCTTCTTTCCAAATCAAAATGATTATTTATACTCAAAATCTAGGACAGCCTACAGCAAACCCAATCTGACTTTCAGTAGAAATTCTCAGAACCAAATTTCTGGAGAGGCTGATGAGGACTGTCAATGTCACAGGATCTAGACTCACCAAAAAGATAAACCTCTAGCTTGTCTGAAGGGAGCTTCTAGATTGGATTAAATGGACAGAGAAGACTCATCCCAAATGTGAGTCAGGGGCTAAGGTTCTAGACTAGAGAGGAAGAACATGAGCTGAGTACTCATTCAACTCTTTCTGCTCCTCACTACAGACACAGTGTGACCAGCTTCTGCCAGCATGGTGGAATCTCAAGCTGTAGCCTCAAATAAACTTTCTTCCTTATGATATTAAGTATTTTGGCAAAGCAATTAGAAAAGAAACTCATTTATTATCTAAGACAAATTAAGAGAGCAGATGGCCTTAACTGAGAGTAAGTCTCTTATATTTTTGGTTGTGAGCCTAGCCTTTAATGGCTGAGCCATCTCTCCACCCGAGAGTAAGTCTTTATACAAAACTTTGTAATAGATGATGTGATACATACTTAGGACTAGACACACACAAGTACAGGGAGTCCCCCAATGTGTATAAGGACTAGACTAAATGGTTCTCAGGTAGCAGGGGGAAAAATGTGTATAACCTAGGATGGTTAATCTCTATCGTCAGCTAGACTGGACTGAGAAATGTCTGGGATTTGTGAAGATGCTGCAGTGTCCACTGTGATCCCTTTAGAGAATCCCGACTGATGCACAGACTCCCCAAATGACATCACACACAGAGCTAACACCCTGGGGCTTAGACCCCTTAGCATGGCTGACTGGCCTAGGAAACCCCCAAGGTCATGCTTGTTATACTCATACATTCCTTCCTTTTAGCTTCAGTTCCTAGAGTTATTCTATCTTTGCAGTAGAAGCAGTAATAGAGACTGAACCAAGGACCTTGGGCATTTTAGGCAAGCTCTCTGTTACTGAGCTACCCTGGCCCTAGCTTTTTTCCTGAACCCTATGCTATGGATTATCTGTCCTAAGTCTCATGTAGGAAAAGGTGCAGATTTCCTGAAATAAGACAGAGACAGCAATTTAAAAACTTGATTGCACTTAAAGGTTTTTTTTACTCCAAGAACTTACCACTATGTCCTTTTCACATCAATGAAAGTCATGGTCAGCTCCCGATTCAGGAGACAAATTTTTAAAAGCCCATTTAGAAACCAGTTTTGAAAACTAAATTTCACAGTTTCTCAAAGTTAAAATTCACTGGATAGAAAAGCCCAATTGGGGCTGGAGAGATGGCTTAGCGGTTAAGAGCACTGGCTGCTCTTCCAGAGGTCATGAGTTCAATTCCCAGCAACCACATGGTGGCTCACAACCATCCATAATAGAATCTGGTGCTCTCTTCTGGCCTGCAGATATACCTGCAGACAGAACACTGTATACATAATAAATAAATCTTTAAAAAAAAAAAGAAAAAAAAAGAAATCTAAAAAAAAAAAAAAAAGAAAAGCCCAATTGAAAATGCATATGAAGGATATCATTAATGGCAGAGTAAGATTTAATCCTTAACATATGCTAATCTTGTCTCAAAATTAAATATCTTACATGAAAATAACAGTGTTTTTAAAAATTATTTATGTCTTAGAACTTCCTTTCTTCTAGTTTAACAGCTCACTTTACTTGATAGTGTTATTTCAGCTGATTAAAAACAGTAACAAATCGCTGTAAAGGTATTCAATCCCAGAGCCAAGTTCAGTGAGGTTGCTCACAAAATGACAGCTACCCTAATAAAGCTGTTTACTTTCTTATTTTAAGAGAAACAAGGTTCTAACTGTGTACTCATCTCCCTCTTCATGAGAAACCAATTTGATATGTACCTTAATCTGTCTGATAACCACATCACACAACACAGCTGTGTATTCTGCTTATCTGGGGGGCAAAATAATCATTTTATTTTACTCAATACTCATGATATGTCAACTTCATCATACAAACCCAGAAGTAGGTTCTGATGTGGGAAAAGACTTAGGAAAGAACTTTTCAAAAGTGGGGAAACTGTCCTACAATGTAACTAACAAGGGGGGCCAGGGAGGATGAGCATGAAACAGTATCCATTGCTTTTTGAGAGCAGACGGAGGATATAAAATTTGATTGAAGTCAGAATAAACCAGGGACCTATTATAGACATAGGATTTTTCCTGCTAAGGCTAACAGAGCAAAGCAAATCATCTATAAATAAAGATCAACTCCTGAAAGAGGTATCTATCAAAAGTCTACAGCACTATCTTTGTGACTTCTCTTGAAAATAAGTAATGCTGGATATCTGAAACACAATTTGTATACCCAGATGAGTTGCTCTGGGAATCAGGGCAGATCTTAGGATCCCATTTAAAATAGGATCTCTTGTCTTGGGGAGTCAACAGGAAATTATTTAAACCAGAGATTGTAAGACTTAGTAAAGGAGGGATTATGATTGGCCCAATCCCTGGATCTTAGTAGGCAGGCCAGAACATTACAATATAAGACACAGTCCATTGGTGCATATTCCCATATAAAGCAAAGGGTGGCACAAGAATATCCTAGAACCCACCATCTGGGGACACTTCATGTAATTCACCAACAGAAGGAACCACAAACCAAAAGAGAAAGGACTATGTTTGATGCTAACAGATTTCTAAACACACAGGTGTCTCTGGGGATGCCTTAGGAACTTTGTTAGTTGAAAAGAAAAATTTCTTTCCTATAGGAAGAAGAAGGATATGGTGGTTCTTGAGAAATGGCCCTCATAGCCCCATGTATTTGAACACTTGGTCTCTAGTTGGTGGGACTGATCTTTAGATGGTGCAGTTATGTCATGTCAGAAGTATGTGACTGAAGGCAAGCTTCCCCACTTTGTGTTCTCTCTCTCTCTCTCTCTCTCTCTCTCTCTCTCTCTCTCTCTCTCTCTCTCTCTCTCTGTGTGTGTGTGTGTGTGTGTGTGTGTGTGTGTGTGTACAATATGTGGCCAGTCAGCTTCATGCTCTGACCACTGGCTGCCATGCCTCATCTGCCACTATGGTCTCTCCCTCTACAACTGGCAACCAAAATAAAACTTTTTCAAGTTGTTTTTGCTCATGGTGTTTTATCAGAGTAACAGAAAAGGAACCAATCTAGGAGACAGGTAAGATGAACACTTCTTGTAGGATTCAGAGACTGACAATGGTGGTAGCCACAGTGACCCAAAGTCCAGTGAAATGTGGTGGGGTCAGGAACTTCCCTCTCCTTCCTCATAGACACAGAATGTGATGGAAATAAAGAATAGGCTTAGAAGTAATACTATAACAGGAACTGCTTATTTACATTAATTTTGACCACTGTTCCAAGTGATGTGTAAATGTTATATAGTGTTAGTACTGGAGTTGCATTAATTATTTTAATAACATGATCCTAACAATTCAGACTTGGGAGAAAACATCCCTCAAATTGTTCCATAAAGATGAAGTCAAGATCTAGCATCCACCAGGCCAACAGCAGCCATAGTTATCTATGTATAAACAAGTGTTAAAGGTTGGAATTACAAACCTGGACCTTCCCATGATTGTCAAGAGTCACCAACTTGGCCAACATTGACTTCACAAGACATTGTGCCCATCTATTATAGTTTCCACCTAGCCCTTTCTCGTTTTCATTTTATTTCATTTCATTCTCTTTTGTGACTTCAGCCTTGTTTTCTCCTCAATCCCAGAATACACACATGCTAATATTCCCATTAAGAAACAAGAAAACAAAAATGTTTCATTGACCTCAACTTCCTCTTTCTTTCCCCTCTCTTCCTCCCCTCTCCCTGTCCCTGTTTCAAAGGCAGGAATACTAAAGAAACAGCGTTTATTACTTGTGCCCCTGCATATGTACTGTGGCAAATGTCCCTACCCCCACCCAAAACCTTTGAGAAAAGGCCACTTGCCTTTAAATAAGGACATTTCTCTGTCCTTATCTTTGTTTGTCCTTATCATTATTAATCATTGTCCTATCAAACTTGCCCCATTCATGACACCGTGTTCCCTTGATTCTGATCCAACCCTTGGATGCTTTCTATGGCATCTTTACAACAATCAGAAAAAGCTGGTCCATCCCTAGTTCTTTCCTAGTCTACTTCTATCCATTCTCTGTCAATCTTTTTTGTTGTTCTTATTTTTGTTTGTTCGTTTGATAGGGTGGTTAGTTTTTCAAGACAGGGCTTCTTTGTATAGCTTTGGCTGTCCTAGACTCACTCTGTAGACCAGGCTGGCTTAGAACTCAGAGAGATCCACCTGCCTCTGCCTCCCGAGTGCTGGGATTAAAGGCATGTGCCACCACACCTTGCCAAAAGAAACTCCCACTGCCTTAGCCAGGAATCAAACCCTGGATCAACTGCTTGGAAGGCAGCTATGTTCACCACTATACCACTAATGCAGATTCTATCTCTGTCAATCTTAAATACACTAATGAGTTCCACTTTTACACATTTTTAGGACACTGACTCTTAACTATGCATACCCAAGACATTCTCTAGTATTCCAGCTGACTTGCTCATCACTTTAAGGCTTCAAATATAAAATACTCCAAATCTAACTTGGTATTTTCTTGTGCAGAATGTGTCATTAGATCTTGCTACTCCTCAATAGATTTAAATCCATTCTCTCTCCTGCACTATCTACTGTCATTTAGTTCAAGTCACCTCCCTTGGACAACTGCAAGGATATTTACTGTCATTTCTTATTTTGCTTCTCTGTCCCTCTCCAATTTAGCCTCCCAAGATGATCTAACATAAAACTATGGAAATCTTTTCTGTAGTCAAGGACCCGGAGGGAGGAGGCAGCATCCGGATGCCCCCACATTTGGATTCTGCCTCATCCACTAGAGACTCACTGAGGACCACCAAAGCTACTCAAGAGCCGCTAGAAAACAGCAGGCTACTTCATGTCTTTTCCTGTTCCATTTTCACTGACTAGAGTGGCCCTTCCCATTCCCTATCCACAAAGTGAACTCTTTAATCTTTCAGTCTTTCCAGTGCTGGCCAAAGTCTAAGAGTCTGCTCTTTCCTCATTCCCACACATACCCATTGTCCTTGGCAGGGAGTTGGTTGTACCCTCCTATATTCCATCACCTCTGCACTTTGTACATAACAGCATTAACCACACTAACCTCTTATCAGGCAGACATCAACACTTGGACCTTGAACATCTTAAGGATGGAGAGAAGACCATGATTAGCCTTTTCATTTGGATGTTCAGCCGGGCTAGCATACTATCATTAAGTGCTCGGGCAAGATTGCTAACTAAGACAGGAATGAAGACATGTGACCATCAGGAGTAAAAAATGAACTGAGAAACCGGCTTAACCACAAACACTAATATTTAAACATAGCTGTTGCCTAGAAGGGCAGCACACACCTCTAATGTTTGTACTTAGGAAGCTGAGGCAGAAGGATCATGAGTTTGAGGCCAGCCTGGGCTATACATCAGCAGTTCCTGTTCAGTGTAAGCAACATAGAAAGATTCTATCTCAAAATTTACAAATAAACAAAATGGCCCACCACTATTTCCTGACCAGTGAATTACCCGGAATACATGTAGGCAGAGTATCATATCACACAAGAAGTAAAGTGTTGACAATATAGTCCCCCAAGGTTCCTCAAGTCATTGGCAATATTGCAAGAACCTCCTGCCTAGTCAGCCCTACACATTCCATTTCCAACACTAACTAGCAAGATCAGAGGATACACAAATCAGTGGTGGAAAGATGACTCTAAAGATGACTAGGCTTTGCAGTAAACCTTCTTCCTCAGCACATCCCTTAATTCAGCTGTTTATTTTTTACTGTAAACTGCCTTTCTCATCATAAAGTCATCTTTGGCTCTATACACATCCACTGTATCCACTCCATGCCATGGCAGCTCCATACTCAAAATCTACCTCAACACACACACACACACACACACACACACACACACACGAATAACCTGGCTATATATAAATTATACCACCAACTGACATCTAGGCAGGTGACTTAAACCCCACAATTTCAGGGAAAGCTTTAACATCACATAAACAAATGTTCCTTGCACTAGAACTGGATATGGTAAATAATGTCTTAAGTGATCTAAACAAAAACTGAATGCTAATAACATCTTAGAATGGGAGGAGTATATTTAACCATAATGCAAAACCTTAAAAAAGAAAACATTAATAAAGGAAACCAAACAAACAACTAAAGCTACTTTATGTTTAAAAGGAAGGAAGCAAGGAAAGAAAGAAGGAAGGAAGGGAGAGGAACACATAACTGATAACATGCTTTGTATCTTAGATAAACTATAATATCTTGAAAGTTGTGAAAACAAGAGCTATAGTATTAAATATACAGAGTAAACAAAAATAAACTGTAAAATGACAATTCTAATAAGAAAATTCATAAACACAAACAACAAATATGTATGTGAAGCTGCGTGTGGTGGCTCATTCCTTTAATCCCAGCACTCAGGAGGCAAAGGCAGGCGGATCTGTGAGTTCAAGGCCAGCCTGGTCTACAAAGTGAGTCCATGACAGACAGATACACAGAGAAACCCTGTCTCAAAAAACAAACAAAAAAAAAGAAAGAAAAAAGAAAAAAGGAAAGAAAAGAAAAGAAAAAGAACACAGATATTTATGTAAAGTACAAATGGTCAATAAAACCAGAAAAAAAAACTGCTTTTTGATTGATCAACAGAATCTAAATTTAAATTATGTCTAAATCTAAATGTAATTTCTTCCAACCTATTAATGATTGTTATCTATTTATCCACTAGTGTGAGGAGAGTTTCTTCGAGACACAGTTCTTTCATTCCTTTTGGATGATCTGGCTCTGCTGCCAGAATCAGCCAGGCACACCCTTTGACCTACCAATTCTGCTTCAAGATACTATGAGTAGACAATCAGTAATCTATACTGGCATATCTTTATGAGGGCATCATTACAAAACTGACAGTGATATGAGAGTCTAAGGAATAGGATTATTTGGTAAATAAAAATATATTCCAGGCACTGGAGAGATAGCTCAGTGGTTATAAGAACTCATTGTTCCTGTAGAGGACCTAGATTTGGTTCCCAGCATCCACATGGTAATTCAAAACTATAACTCCAGTCCCAGGGGATCTGATACACTCTTCTGACTTGCATGGGCCCCCAGCATGCACAAGGTGTGTATAAACTCATGCAGCCACATACACATACACATAAAAATAAATAGATCTTTTTTTAAAAAGGCATTCTGGGGATGAAATATGTCTTGCTAATTTAAAAAGTCATACCATAGACGTCTTTCCAGAAATATTAAGGAACAACTACCCAGAAAATCCTGCCAGCCCTAAAGCATCTGAACTTGTTGGGTGAATATGTGCACACAAAAACCCACAAGCAGTTACCTGTGCAGTTTTCAGCCAAGTTGACAAAAGCAGCAAGTCTCCAAGGAAACAAAATATGTCAACAAGTCAGCTGATGTAAATGAAGGTTGAGCATGGCCAATGTTAAGATCCCAATCTCAGTTAACTGCTAGTTCTGGTTTTTACAGGCAGAAATCAGAAGGACAGTAGAATCAGATCAAAGATCCCTGCAGCAAGCTGGATGTGAACAGGTGAGGCAGAGACACAAACACACAGGCATGTCACAAGGGAGCAGGCACAGAAGTGTGACTGCTTTAGGACTCAGATGAAAGTTGCAAAGAATCTTCCCTGAGAACATATAGCCAGACCTCTGCCATTAATTAACTGGAGACTGAAATTAATCTTATTCATCCGGCCAGCAAAAACTCAAAGTGAAAATTGAAACTGCAGTGCTCATGGGTTAAAACAGAAGCAAAGGCATATTCTTTCCAAGGTGTTTTCTTTCCAATGTGTTTTACAGCTAAGTTCTCAATGCCCAGAGGGAAAGAAACACACAAACTTATGCAGGCATAGGTTAGGGTCAGAGTCAGGAGGAACGGTGGGGGCTGGGAGCACAAAACATTTGGAAACAAGCTCGCACATACTGAAGTCATCAAAACCAACAAATGCAAAGTCTATACATACTGGAGCTGTCAGAAACGGTTTGTAAAATGATAATGTTTTAATAAGAGGACGTTACTAAAAGGATGACAGATTTAAAATTATTCCACTTGGAAGCGGGACTATTGAGATGGCTCAACAACATTAAGTGCTTGTCAAGCCTCATGACCTGAGTTTGATTCGCCCGAGCCAACATGGTGGAAGGAGAGAAGTAACTCCAACATGTTGTCCTCTGACCTCCAAAAGCATGCATGGCTCGTGTGCACACACACAGAGAGACAAAAATAAGTAAACTAATGTTAAAAATTGAAAATGATTCAGTTTTCAGAAATAGAAAGCATCATATTTATACAGAGAAACTCAAAAGAGAATAATACATATAACAAAGAGGAGCTGAAGAGAAAATTAGTACACTAGAGTTTTATTGAGAAAAAAATTATACAGAGTAGTGAACAGTGGCAGAGACAAAAATCTGAAAGTGAAGTTCAAATGCAGGAAGCGTTGTAGCCTCAGAAAGAACTAAATAGAGACCCAATCTACAGAACTAATAAGAGTAAAGAAATAGATCAAAAACAAAAACAATAAATAAAACAAAACAAAAAAACATCCCAGAGGCCATGCATGATGGCTTATGCCTGTAATCTCAATACTTGGGAGGCTGAAGAAGAAAGATTTCCATGAGTTTGGGGCCAGTCTGGGATACATAGAGTTCAAGACTAGCCTGGGATGGAGGATGAGATATGTCTTGGGGGTGCGGGGTGGGGGGAGAGGCCCAGAATTGGAAGAAGAAGACATGAGTCCTCAGAATCAAAAAAACAGAGACATTAAAATAATGCAAGAAAAAAAAACAGAATTTTCTAGAGCACACAATACATCTGATATGCCCATCTGTGAATGTGCACATCCTCAAGCCCAGAACAAAGTGTGCAGGTCTCACAAAGTTGCCTGATGGTAGTACTAACAGTGGCTGTCCCTGAGGTCTGAGTTCCCTTCTTCCATTGGTATGTGAGGAGCAGGGAGGGGATTGGGAGAACAAGAAAGCCAGTCAGGGATTCTTGATGTTGACACACATCTGGCATCAATTTTGACTCTTGGGAACCCAAGCAGTGGAAGCAAAAAGACCGGAAAACAAGGTAGGAGCTAAGACCACCTGTCTTAAACCACATAAAAATTTACAATCCCCAGTGATCCCAGGAGCAAAGTCAACATTCAGGAAGGCCTTTCACGACAGGGTAGAAGAACAAATACTTCCAAGAAAAGGGGCAGAGCTGAGAATGTTTGCCTGCTGGTTCTCTTTTTTAATGACATCAAAACTCCATCAGATATAAAAGTTTTTGGTATGATATCTTTGAACTTTCTGGGTGAGACCACATGCAGCACACTTTCATGTGACCTTCAATACATATTATTATCCAATGACAGGAAAACCTCTCTGCCCACTTGAGTTCACACAAAATATCACGACTTCCCTTTTTCTTCCAGAAGCAGACCTCTGAAGGCTGATCCCCAGCCAAAGAACAAGAGCACCAAAATTCAGAAGAAAATTTGAATGTTTTCTATCCAGCAGCTGTCTGATCTTTAATGGAGTGACTTTGGGGTCCTGTCCAAATTCACAGAGGGCACAACATGAAAAGATCAGGTCATCAAAGACAGTCTGAAAGCATTTCATCCCCAGAAACATTATAACCTGCAAATAGTACACTTCAAAGGCAATGCAGAACTATCCTGGTATTCATCATGTGTGCATATGTGGGTGATGGGTGTGTCTATGTTTGGTTTTAATGATCAATCTACAGACTCTAGTTTAACTAGTCTTATTTCAGTCTTAGTTTCTTATAGTGTTCTCAATGTAGTTTGTGCATAGTATTTATTATAAAATTTAATACAACATCCCCAATACCACAAAAAAATAAATAACTTTTAAAAACCTACAGGAGAGCTAGCTGCTCTCCTGTAACCAAACTGGATCCATCCAACACTCCAGGCTAATTGGGTGATGAAGTCACAGATGACCTTGATGGTCTCTTTCCCTCCTTACTCACAGGCCCTACTTCTCCCTCCCATTCTCACAGTATAATATTTCTTCAACAGCATGCATATCTGTGTACTCAAACACAGCCTCTGGTAAGTCCACAAAAGCACACATGAAGTGACTAGAAACACCCTGTGCTTGCAGCTGATGGGATGGCTGAGGGCAGGGTAGAGCCGTGGCGAATCTCAACTCCATTCCAGAGCTGTCATCTAAAGAGGGGCTTTCACCGAAAGTGGGCTTTCTAAGCCTTTCCACTTGCAACCCAAGGTACACGGGTATATAAAGTAGGTATAAAAAGTAAGTGTTTTATGGATAACAAATCATAAAGAATATACTTGTCAATACTGAGAATGCCTTTTTGAACAAAATACATAGTACAAGATATAGATATATGTTTAGGGACATTTCAGAAAGTGTGGAAGAGTCTGTCTTAATCTCAAGCCAAATTCACTTGATCATTTAGAAGCAATTCAAGTTACCAATTCAAACAGTAATGTTAAAAGTCCAACTTTCGGAAACAACAGAATCCAAACACATTAATTTGATAGTTTTAGGCTGAGGACTGAAACATAGGAAAATATTAAGAATTTGCTCTCCATGATTAAGCCACTATGACTCCATAAGAAAACTTGATATGTACAGAAAAAGAAAAAACAAACAACCCCCCAAAAATCTACTGACATCAATAACATACCATAGTCTCAAATCTGAGTTGAGGTGTTTGGGGCAGCTTTGTTGGTATTATGAAGCATGGCAGCCCATGTAATGCAGTTGTGTAGTTATAGAACCAAGGCTACCATGGAGTCTGTGATACATTCAATTATTTGATCCCATGGAGGGCCATGAAGAAGAGGGTATCTCAGATATGGAAGGATGAGGGCAAGGCAGTGAATTCAATGGGGCTGAACTGCTAGAAAGAAAACCACCTATCATGATTACTCTCTTACACTTGATCATTTCACTCTGTGACTAAAATTACAAGTCTGGAGGAAGCTGTCAAGAGAGAGAAAGAGAGGAAAGAGAGGGAAGGGAAAAAAAAGGAAGGAAGCTCCAGCCACAGACATAGGAATTCTTCTATTGCACCAGATGGCCAGTAGATCTGGCCTATAGCCTTTATGAAGTCTAGAATGTCATCCTTTGAAGTTCAGCTTTCAAATGATTCTTGTATCAGGTTCATGTAGTTAATACAGCAATCTCCCCAAATAAGGAAGCTCAAACTCAAAGTAACTGATACTTGTAACAACAACAACAACAAATCATAAAGGTAAAGTCATAAAGTTATTGTGTAATTCAAATGCAGATTTCTGTAACCCCCATATCTGGCTGCAGTCCTTGTTCTGAGAATCTCCTGTGTTAATGTTGTATGTTGGGGTAGTGTTAAGCATTCTAAATGTTAACTAATTGGTCCTGCTTGCTGTCTGTTTCTTACATTGACTCTGATTGGTTAAATAAAATGCCGAGGCCTGAGATTGGGCAAAGACAGAGAAAGGTGGGACTTCCTAACAGGAAGCCTGCACTTTAGACAGAGAAAAAAAGATTCCAGCCAGCAGCAGGAAGAAGAAGGCTTTCCAGCCAGGAGCAGCAGGAAGGAGGCACACACCATGGGTTAGAAAAAGGAACCTCATTCCACATGGCCAGGAACATTGGCGTATCGTGGAGAATGGCAGTCCAAGGGGACGTATGTATATATGGGGTCATAATTAGGTAATAGAATTAAGAGCTAGCTTAGATGGACTAGGATTGCACAATTCAGGCCAAGGCTTGGTAAAATCCATGTGGTCTCTGTGTGCTCATTTCTAATGGCGGGATAAGGATTAAAGGCTGCCGAACAAGCAACAATAATCTAAATGCTGTTAAATAACTTATTAGCTATATGTTTCTTTACATTTGTATAAACACTGCTCCTCAGTTGTCCCCTGATATGCCAATAAAGGAGCTTATAGCCACTTGATGAGCAGGAGAGAGAATAGGGCTAGACTTCCTGCTCCCTGCTGGAGGAGGAGTTAGAGGGAGAAGTAGGAGATTCAGCCATGGGCAGAGGTCCAAAAGACATGAGGAAGATTCAGCTGAAGCAAAGAGTGCACTAAAAAGCAAGTAACTTGGGGATTTATGCAAAGAGGTAGGCAGACTAGTATACAGGTTTAAGAACGACTTAAACTGCTCAAGATTACGCTGTAAATCCATTTTAAAATAATATAAAGAGTCTCAGTTATTTGAGTGTTACCTGGGTTAAGAGAGAAACAGTGAAACAATCACAATTATATAAACTTACATTAATATAAAGGGTCATTTTTCTATGTTACAGAGTGAGGACTGGATTCCCTTCTTCCTGTTCAAGAAGGTATTCAAATATCAAATACAAAATGTACTTATATAGTCCATTCTGTCACTTGGGGCTCTAGTTTTTAAATCTCCACTAAGTTCCAAATACAAATACAAAAGATCCAACCACAGAACTCATTCTGAAAATGCCCATAACCAACCACTCCACATACAAGAGGTGAAACGCTAAACCTCAAAACAACAAATGTAATAACTGTGACCCTGACCATGTGATAAAAGATGAATCCAATTAATGTTACCTTAAAAATAACAGAAGCAACTCTTCTCTTTCCGGTCCTAATTGCCCAATATGGGACTTCAGAAGCCAGCCATGTGGTAGGAGACAGAAAAAACAACACTTCCTGACCATTGTGCTCCTTGACCCTGAGTGAACCCAGTGAAGCCTGCATTAATGGACTCCCAGAGCCTTCCTTCACAGAGACCATAATCTGTCAAACATTTACAATTACAAGGGGATCAATAAAAATGGAATTGCTGAATAGCTCCCTTCCATTTTGTTCTGGTCTTTTAATTAAAAAAAAAAAATGTATTGAAGGGAAGGGAAGGCAGTGCCCCCTCCAAGAAAAAAAAATGACATTTTATTAAAAATTCTAAAACTAGAGGGAACTTTCAAGGTTTTCTAATAAACCTTTCCTTTCCTCCTCCAGATATGTTCATCATCAGAAATGTCACTGTCAAGGGCAAATTAAACAAAGCCAACAACTTTCCTTCTCAGTATTTCCTTAAGTGACTATTCAGCTTAGTCTCTTGTCACCTAGAGTGTCCTGTGATACCTCAGAATCCCCCCTTCTAACTGGGACTGAACATTCACACAGTTGCTTTCATTTGAATACACTGACTCTGACCTTGAACATCAAATCACCCGGCATCCTGATCCCTCTATGTTGCTCACCTTTGTCCAATCTCAGTTCTCCCAATGTCCAGCCTAAATGCGTGAGCTCCCATACTCTACCCTGTTACTCCCCATACACCAGTCTGCTACCTCCCACAGTCCTTTCTGCCAGTGTGCCCTCTGACACTACCATTGAAATTAAAATGCACACTACTGCTCTGTTCTCATTCACAATCACCACAGATCCCATGGAAAAAAACAGACACAAGATAAGGCTGTCACTATGAATCAATGCATTCTAATCCCAGTTGAGCTCTAGAGCTGTCATTTCCCTCTGCTCTCTCCATTCCTCATATTGCCTCTCCCCTCAAAGAAAGCCCACAGTGTGCAGGTCCACCTTGGAGAAGGCAGTATATATTACTCGGGGAGCTCTACAGTACTCTCTACTCTCACCCCTCTGAAGGGGCTGATAGATTAATATAAGTTAGATTTAGTGAATACCTAGGTTTCTGATACAGTCTTTTAATTCGGGGCATGAAGATCAACTTTGCTGTGAGCAATTAGCTTATCAGCTTATGGATGAAGTCAGGTGAAATGAGGGGAGTCTCTTTGGACTGAAAAACAAGGTTGAAGCCAGGTGAAAGAAGGAAAGACTTTATGACCTGGCATTGCTTTCAACTGCTAAGTGGGCAGAGCCCAACTTAAGCTGAAGCAGGTGGAACAAGGAGTGATCCTATTTAAGGACAAGTGGATGACGCCAGAGAGGCGCGTGCGTGCTAAGGGCCCCCGATATGAGAGAGCTCCGAGAGTCCTGCTGGAGAAAGTTCTGGTAGACCAATGGCCAGATCTCCCTGAGGCAGAAGGAAGCTGGTGAGCAGAGAAAGCCTCGGCAAGACAGCAAAAGGCCAAGGACTAAACCCTGTGGCTCAGCTTTTGCCTAGAGGGGTTTGACCTGTCCGAACAGTGGCCTGAACGGAACTGTGGCCGGCTTTAAAGACTGAGGCAGAACGGCAGAGTTGCTGATACGAAGGAAATAAGTTGGCCTACAGACGGCTGAGGTCTCCCAGAGAGAAGAAAGCCTCAAGCCTTATTTAAAGTGAGACTTCGATAGCCAGTTTACCCTGACGAACCTGCGTCTGAGAGATCCAGAAAAAGGACTGCTAAGTGCGTTAAAGAGTCTACCCCCGAGACTGGTTTCCTGACAACTGAGGACCTGCCCCAGAGACTGTATCATTCTAAAAGGGTATGAAAGTAATTGTTATGATTATCAATAGGTTTAGCGGATAGGTTAAAGGGGTTGTAGGAATTTATAGGTTTAATAGTTAAGAAATTGTTGGTGTTTGTTATAAGTGAATTTAGTAATAAATAAGTGTTAAATAATAATTTAAAAGTTCGGTAACACCCCTCCCTCTTCCTACTACCACCCATCACAAGCATGATTGGGGCTGCTCTTCTAGATTTCCTCTCCAGTCTGTTGTACCACACTCATCTTCTCCACAGAATTTCCAGGTGCCGCCTTGGCCTCTAGACTGTCAAATGTGCTGAAATGAGGATCTCATGCATGTCACTTTGCAAAAGTCTGCCACCACATGATTTACAAAGTAATCAACATTTGGCTATAGCCAGCCAGGATAGCCTTACTCCTATAATGTGATCCTCCTGCCTCTGAGTCTTCAGCATATCCTGCTGTGGTCACAGGCTGACTTTCAGTGACCCTGTCTTCAGTGGAGCTGAAGCACACATATCTACACATAATTTGGCCACAAGGAAAGGGTGTAATGTTGAAATGTGAAAGCTTGAACTCGCTTACATTCAGCAACTATCAAATGTATGATTTTTGTACAAAGTAGTATTTATAGGCAATAACCTGAAAGCTGCCAGCCCATCAATCCACAAGGAATGTGTAATATGCAGTGTCTCCTTCAGACGCAGCCAGCAGAACTACTTGTCTGAACTGCCTCCCTTTGGCTCACAGTTGCCGTCCTAAGATAAGCTTTGGCAGCATACCATAGACCTGTACTAAACAATGTGGCTTTTCCAAAACTCTACTGTCGGACTCACTGTAAAAAATAGAGTCTGGTGTCAGGCATATGGTTCACGGCTGTAGTCTTAACCCTTGGGAGGCTGAGGCAGGAGGATTGTTGTCACTTCAAGCCCTTCTTGGGCTACTGTGCAAGACCTTGTCTCAAAAAAAATGGTGATGATGACGATAAATTGTATTTGGAGACACTACCAACTACTTTAAACTGTCTACAGTCTGACAAACCACAGAGAATATCCTGTCTCCTCCCTCAAACCATGAAGAATCACTTTCCTTAGTCATTCTTCATGCACACGGACTCTCTGGATCACATACGGATTGTCCTGTCTCTGTGTCAGCTACTTGGAAGGCAAGACCAAATGTTTGGTCCTCTTCTAACGGTTGGGCCCTTAGATGGACTCTTCGTGCTCATATCTGCTTAAATTTACACTTTTACTTCCTCATTCTATCTTTCCTTCCCATGCTCATTAAATTTTATTATATTCAGTAGTGAAATATCTGCACAACTAATTCCAAATATCTCAAATATTACACCATATTATCATTTAGTTCTCACTCCCATTGTTTTTGAGTTCATGAAGACAGCCTATTTGATCAACTTTGTCTCTCTAAGGATCATCGACTGGATATCAAATTTGTGTTTCCTGTGAGTGCTTCTTTTAGTAGATGAAATATGAAGTACTTTTAAGGAGGCTTGTGTTACAGTACAAAAGAGGCTGCACCATTGCTGGCTCCCAGAGGAAAACGAAGCCAACACACGCTGACATAGAGAATATGTACCAGACAAGTGCAGGTACAAACAGGCTTTGGTTTTAACTCTTTAGTACTGTATTTACAGTACTTGCTCCATTTTTAAGTATCTAATCCATTATGTCACAGAAACACACTCATGAGGAATATTCCATCATCAGCTAATAAATGAATTCCACTACATACTAAACTTCTCATGGCTGATTGAAGTCAGTGAGTTCAAAGGGCACAAGACCAACGGAAGGCTGGAGATGTTCTCAGTTAGGATGCAAATCAGTAGGGAACCACAGAAGAGCAGCTACCAGAGAGGTCTAGGTACCTTCCCCTCAGTGCCATCCAAAGACACACTAATAATAAATTTTCCTGTTGTTCAAACCATTTTCCAAGTTCTGGGTGCACATTCTGCTCACACTAACTTCTGCTTTCACTCTGGCTGTGCTGTATGAGATATGAAGTGTGAGCAGTGTTGTAGACTTCAGTTTCCTCATCACTATCACTGGCTAATAAAAACTGTCTTTGTAGTTTGAGACAGCAAAATTCTGTCACCAGGACCACACTCTAAAGAAATCACCTGAGAGGTTATAAATAGGGCTCAGTAAGAAAATGCTCCTCTTGCCAGCACAAGGATATGAATTTGAGTCCCAGAAGCTGCATTTTATAAAGGCCATGCATTAGCAGCAAGAACCTGTAGTCTCTGTGCTAGGGAGGCAGACACAGGCAGATCCCTAGGACTCAGGAGTCAGCCTAATCTAATTGGTGAGTTCCAGACCAGTGAGAGACCCTGGCTCAAAATAAAGGTGTGTGGCACCTGAGAAACTGCACCCAAAGTACTTGCACTGATCTCTACGTGCACACATGCACACATGCGTGTACACATACATACATACATACATACATACATACATACACACACACAC
>CAJQZJ010032188.1:1740487-1823124 GCA_907164525.1 Lophiomys imhausi | reverse complement strand
GAGGAAACCATCTGAAAAACAGAAAAAGTTCCCCATATCTAAGCATTCCCAGCAGAAATGAACAGCCAATGAACCCAAGTAAGTCCCCTCCTGGTTATGTCACTGCACTGAGGGGACAGGAGGACAATGCCTGTGCCTAGCAAAGACTTCAACTAAAGAAATTAGAAGAAAACATCCCATAAACTTTACAATGGCTATCTCTCAGTAAGAAGGAATATGGACTTTCTTTTTCTCATTATACTTTTTATTTTCTACAGGGAGTTAAAAAGTTCAAGGATATTTTTGTCTACTTGAAAACCAAGTGCTATTGCTCTCAAATTAGTGACTCCAGTTGTACGTACTGTAAGAAAATGACACAGAAAGCTGTGAAATTTCTTTTTAAGATAGAAAAGAAATGGAAAATACAACTCCTTTCCAAAAGTGGGATGATGGTTGTCTTAGTCAGGGTTACTATTGCTGTGATGAAACACCATGACCAAAGCAAACTGGGGAGGAAAGGGTATTTTCTGCTTAAGCTTCCACATCACAGTTCATCATCAAAGGAAGCCAGGACAGGAACTCAAAAAAGGCAGAAGCCTGGAGGCAGGAGTTGATGCAGAAGCCATGGAGGAGTGCTGCTTACTGGCTTGCTCTCCATGGTTTGCTCAGTCTGCTTTCTTTGTTTCTCTCTTTCTTTCTTTTTTTTTAATTTCTTCAAGTTACATTTCAATTGCAATTCCCTCCCTACTCACCCCTCCTGTCCCACCCTCCCACCCTCTTCCCCCTCAACCCCCCCATTCACTTTCTTTTTTTAAGTTTAAGGTATATCTTTTCCCCCCAACAGCTCCCCCTTTCCATCCAACAAATGGCTCTCTTATAACAAATACAATACAAAACAACAGAAATAATTAGGACACAATTATGAGAATTATAAAGCTTAACATACATTCCCAATGTCCAGTCCATACATATTTGGCATCAGTCTGCTTTCTTATAGAAACCAGGACCACCAGCCCAGGGATGGCAACACCAACAGCAGGCTGGCCCTCCCATGTCAATTACTAATTAGGAAAATGCCCTACAGGCTTGTTGACAGCCTGATCTTATAGAGGCATTTTCTCCATTGGGGTTCCCTCCTCTCTGATAACCTGAGTTATGTCAAGTTGACATAAAACCAGCCAGCACAACAGTTAAATGAACTATTGAACACTTAATGGCTTATTATCAAGCTACTAAAATTCGATTCTAAACACGTTACCATGTACAACAGTGGCTTAAAAATATGGCCTGTAGAAACAAAACATACATTCATCACTTCTAAAAAGAAACAGGCCATAAAATAAGCCATAATGGAAACAGGCCATAAAAACATAAAACAAGGTTAAGTGATAATTCTACTCATTATGGAACTGTAAATATGAATGTGTTTGTTATTTATACATAGTTTATAGTTTCAAAAACATTTTAATATTTTGAGCACTATTTCACATAAAAGCAAGTAATTTCAAAGTAGAGGTGTACTTTTTACATATATGGAGTGTGTTTAGTGAAAAGTTTACCCACTGAGTTATTTGGTCATTAAAATTGGATGGAAAGAAGGAAAAAAACAGAGGCATGGAAGTGATGTGCATTCTTCATGTGTGAGAACAAGTTCAAAGCTAGCTACTAGCATCTGTCACAACAACTACTGGCCAGAGTTAATATTTTTCTTCCCAGTCAAAATCAATGGAGAATATGTCTGTCACCTTAGCATGCCATAACATATTGTCATTGATTATGAGGTCTGAGTGACAGACATGTATTTTTTGCAAAGATCCAGCTGGAAATTGGAGCTCAGGGGACAGAACGGCTGTCCGTGTTCCTGATTCTCTTTGTGGGCTTTGATTCCACCTTACATGTGTGCATATGGCCTTTCTACAGTGCACCTATATGGTGAGAGCTCCCTGTTCCTAAGAGACTGTCAATCCTAATGGATTGAAGCCCCACTCACATGACTTCTCTTAATGTCAGCTATCCACTGAGGCCTATCCCCAAACACAGATGTGTTAGAGCTTCAATCATATCAGTAGGGCAAACCCTATCCACACCAAAGGTTGAATACATTTTACTATGTATACATCATTGCAGCAGTAACCTGTTGAAGCATGAAAACCCCAATTCCTACTACTAGGAAAATGTTAGTCATTCAAATGAGGATTTGAGATCTGAGGCCCTCTGCTTGAAAACAGCCAAATGCTTAAGTAGCTGGGACTTTCTTGAGTATGTATCCATTGCCTAATACCTTCTTCAGTGTTGAGATCGCTTGGGACCAAGACGTTCGCACGTTTCCTCAAATTCTAAAAATGACTTCTTTTAAGGAAGCTTTAATCTTTCATCTACACTGCTTTTGTCTCAGGGCAGCACAGAAAGCCTTACTCAGAATCTTCACAGTACATGAGAGTGATTTATGTTTTTCCTGGATCTATCTGCCTTAAGTCTGAACTAACCACATGACTCCACCCCCTCCTGGACCAACCTATCTCTGGTATTAGCCTGAAGCAACACCGGTGCCAATTACCTGCCGGAACCAAGCCTCACTTGATCCCAAACACTGCTTGTACCTATGCTCCAGATTGAGAGCCTGGAGACCTATCTGGTTTCCATGTATCCGTCAATCCAAGGAGAAAGAACTCAATAGCAAATGGAGGGATATATGCTGATGAATTAGCCCCAAGCACACTGCATTAAATCCTCAGTTGCCTCGACTTCCAGAATAAATATTGATTATAAATGGGAAAGTGGGTAGAGTTTAAGAAATAAAGGGCTTATGCCTTATTTTTCCCTCAATTTCTAAACAACAAAAGAGAAATAGAATAAAATATTCATATTGCAATATTCAGATGTGGTAGACTGAATGACTTGAATGACAAAAATGATGTTTAGTCATATTTAAATCAGGTGATTTAACACATTGGTAAGAAAATCTACACTGGTTGGGAAAATAGGGGAATGGTTGCCGGGGACTGCCAAGCATTGGCTGTGAGATGGCAAAGGTTTGCAGAACTGATAGACACGGCATGACTAGCATGACTATAGTTAATACTATCTTATAAGTGGGCATGGTAGTACATGCCTGTAATACCAGCACCTTGGGAGGTAGAGGCAGGAAAATCAGGAGTTCAAGGTCGTCCTTACCTAAACACTAAGTTCAAGACTAGCCTGGGCTATATGAGACCCTGTCTCAAAATAATAATAATAATACAGTCTTATATACTTCAAATCTGCTCAAAAGCGGGTCATGGGTATTCTAACCCCTACCCCCAAAATCCGAATAAATGAATAGGTAAGATGCTGGATACATTAACTAGCTTGACAGACTGGAGTGATCATTCCACAGTATCAAGTTATCATGACGTGCTCTTTGAATAAACACAATTACACTTCAATACAGTTGTCAGTTTCAATGCAATAAAGCTGATTAGGGAAAAGGGAAAAAAAAAAGTTTCCCAGATACATTGTAACTGCTTCTACCCACAGGCCATCCCCCTGAAACATTACTAACAAGTGGGACAGTCACTAAACTGAAAGTGGCCTTCCCTGACTCCTTCTTACTTCTTACAGAGAAGGTCTTTCATACTTCTCTGTGAAGTGACTTCACTCACTCTTTGATGGACTTTGCAAAATGTCAGTAATTCATAACTTAGATACTTTACATTTTTCTAAAGCAAGCATCAACAGATAAATCTAAGATAATCATAGTTTTCCACCTTCACTGAACCTCAGCAATTAAAAGAAAAACAGCTTCTTAAATCCAAGTGGCCAAGCTAAAGTCAGCATAGAATTAGCTTCCCAAAACACAGAAGGATAAAAATACACAGAAGTCTCCCAATTTCAGATAGATTCTCTCGGATGAGATTCCCTAAACAGTACAGAGCCAAGACTTTAAAACTGAGTAGCAAACCAAACTGAAGGCAGAGAGCCACCAAACTATAAGCTTGAGGAATGATTTATGCAAACTATACTCTGAATCCTCTATTTAAGATGAGGGCATCAAGGCCTGGCAGAGTTGGAGCACAGCCATCTGGGCAGCAGTGGGAAGCTTTCCTGTCTCTGAGTCTCAAATTTGCTTTACAGTTTCCTAGGTATAATATTTTAATTCTTGACACAGCTTTTCTAAGGTGGAAAAAAAATTACCATGGCAAAACAATACAAATACAAAATGAACATCCTAGCAAAATGATTAATTTCTTGCACAATGAAAATCACCAAGAAACCATACAACAGCTGACCATCTAGTCTTCACTAATCAAAAATTAACTTTGGTTTTGTGATTTCCTACAGATTATGGATAATTACTAAATTGGCAAGTACTCTATATAGTAGTGTTTTTAGCCCAACCAAGTCTACTTGTACCACATGGCTATGAAAAGCTTTGTCTAGCTTCTAACAGAGCAAGCCATCAATAAGTGCTAACTATTAATTAGCAATATACTAAAGGGCTAACATCCAAAACTGTTTCAACAACCACCTACACTCATCTCAAAGAAACCAAAACTCATTTCGACTCCTATATGAAATTTGCTAAGTAAGGTGGTGGTGGGGGGCAGTTACAAACAGGAAGCTTCACCAAGAACCATACACACAAAAAAAAAGGGCAACTCATCAAACAAAAAATTGCCTCCCCTCATTCATGTCTTCCATGTCTAAGCAATCCTACACACATGTGGCTGATTAGCCCATTGCCAAGTCAATCTGTCTCATTCTGCAGACACAGCACTTCCCCAGGAACTCCTGAATCACTTCCATGTCAAATGAGGTTTCAATCTCTTATGCGCTCTACCATCACAGCACTGACCACTTCATCATTGATACACCATGAGCGGGTGGTCAACGTCCTCCCTCCCACTGACTCTAGGCCTCCAGAGATGAAGACCTCTTTTCTGATGAGCCCCACTACAAGTGATTATAGTAATGCCTACAAAATTGCTGCACACCATGACAAAACAGAACACAGAAACCTCATGTTTACCTAGACATCTCACCAACCATGAATCAAAAACACCCAGGGGGTGGGGTGTAGGAATACTACATCTCAACTGAATATGCACAAACTTATTTTCCTTATCATTATTGCCAAAGCAATACAATGTATCAAGTATTTATATAGAATTAACTTATACAGACTATCAGGTCATTTAAGAAATCTAGAGTTGGTTTAAAGAATACAGAGAGATGGGCCTGGGCTGGTATGTCACAAGGACACCATTTTACATAAGGGAGATGAGTATTCGTGCATTTTGGTATCCTACAGGGAGGAGGGGTCCTGAAACCAATCCCTGATACTAATGTATGACTGTACTTAAGACTCACTGCTGTGTGAAGCCCAATCAAAAGCTTCTTTGAAAAAAGGGTGTTATGTTGGAGGAAGGTCTAATACATTAGTTTTAGAGGCTAATTTCAGTGCTAGTGATCTGGTTACTACACTTTCTGAAACACTCTCTGATTGGTTAATAAAAGTCACTGATGGCCAATTATATGAGCAGAAAGAGTATAGGAAGGTGGGACTTCCTGGGACGAAACAAATGAACCCTGGGTATTACACAGAGGAGCTCTCTTTCTGCCAGGAGACATGGAAGCAGACAGATGGGTCCGAGAGCTCTGGAAGGTACAGCAAGCCACATGGCTGGTTGGGATTAGGTGGTCCTGGTTGAGTTAAATTAGCTGGATGAGAGTCTGCTCACCTAAGGGCTAAATGTTGAAACATCAAAGGGTCTTGGTGTATGTAATTATTTGGAGAAAGGCAGTCACAGGTTTCAGGTTAAAAGGCCTACAGGCCTCTATCTAAGGTAGGCCTATAGGCTTCTGGCCATAGACCTCATGGCAGGCCCTAGCGGCTACTCTGCCAGGCCACTGCCAGCTGCTCCACTGGTTTAATATAATAGTTTAAAGTTATTAATAAATATCCAGCAGCTGCCCTGCCAGGTCACCCCGCCAGGCCTACAGGCCTCTAAGGCAAGTCAGGCCTGCCAATCTCCCGCCAGGCCACTGGCTGCTCCACCAGCCTAATATAACAACTTATAGCTTTAATGAATATATTAGTTAACAGAGTTTAGGTTGAAAGTGGTGAAGGCCGCCCTTGGTCCAGGACTTTATCCCCAGAATGGATCAGGCTGCTAGTTAAGGCAAGCCAGGCCTGCCAGCCTCCCGCCAGCCTACTACCTGCTCCACTTGCCTAACATTTCAGTTTATATTTATTAATAAATATAACTGATAACTAAGTTGCAGTTTCAGTGTTGTAAAGTGAAAAGTATAAATAAAAGAAGAACAAAAAATGAGCAAGAAAAGAAAACATAAAATTCTTTGGTGGATGCCAGAGTAAAACTGAAACTTATTATCTGAATGTTGACTTTGGGAACAGAGAATCTTATGGGCATATAATAACCAGAAAAACGGAAAAGTAAATGTGTCCACATCACCATACTGCAGACACACAGAACAAACAAAACAAGGAAGAAAGTCTAAAGTAAAAGGAAGGAAAGGACAAGAAATACGTTAGATGGATCTATATGGAATTGCCTTTTTTACAGGTAAAGATCAAGGACAAGCCATTTTATGTAATTCAACCCATCAATAATAGCAAGTGTAATGGTGGCTGGTACATTTGGTGTGCCAGACAGTTAAAAAGAAACAACTGAAGATTTGTTAGTGTGTGTGTATGTGTTGTTTCTGCACAGACAGAAAAGGGGCTTAAAGACATCTTTGTGCTTTAGAAGAGATCACACTGCTAAGGTCTGGTGGAGGAAGCTTTAGAATGTGGTTAGTCTTTACAGATATTATAAAGCCTTTTAATAAAAGCAGAAAAAAAATCAAGAGTAAGAATTAACATCAAAGGCTAGATCAATGGTTCAGTGAGTAGGAATACTTGTTGTGCAATCATGAAGACCTGAGTTCAAATCCCCAGTACCCACATAAAAAACTGGATAAAACTGCTTATGCCCATAACCCCAGGACTGCGTAGCAGAGACACACTGGTATATCTTGGGAACTCACAACCCAGGCAAGGCAAAATTGGCAAGCTTCCACTTTAGTGATAAACTGGGTCTCACTGGAATTAGGTAGACAGTGATAGAGGAGTACAGCTAATTCCTCCTCTGGCTTTTGCATATGTGTTCACAGGCACATACATGTTTTCATACATTCATGTGCATGTACCATTAACACACACACCTCACACAAAGAATTAACATTAAATATATCCATTATACAATTAGAGCAATGTTCCCTAATTAAGAGGTATTTCAGAACAAAATCCAGTTCCATCTTGCTTTCAGGCAAATATGTGATAAACTAACATGCAAAGTTTAAAATCAGACTGTAAATGAAGCACTTCAGACATAGATAAACAATAAGAATTAGCAACATTAATTTGAACAAGAAGGTAGAAAGTTCCTAGTGCAGAGGGTTGTTTTACAGTGCATCTCATATGATGTATTTTAACACAGAAATTATTAGAAAGATGACATTTGAGAGAGGGGGAAAGAGAGGCAGAGACAGAGAACCACTTGTAGAGAAACACTAAAGAGGTATTATTGGTCTACAACAGCTTAAGTAGGCTAACAGAATCTAGACTTAATGAATATTAGTAGTGTGGCTGAACTAATAGATACATATTGTACTTATGACCCAGAGAAAACCAAGCTCCTTTTAAGCGTTCAGGAACCCTATTCGACACAAAGTAAAAACTGTGAAATCCACATTTTCTTACAAGAATCAACAAAACTAATCCTGGGAAAGTCCACAGGCCTAGGAATCTATCACAAAGCAATCTTTAGGTGTGCCTGCTGAGTCTCCCAGAGGGACCTCTGTGAAGACAAAGGACGAAGAGAACATCTACCCTCTCTGTACTGCTTTAAATTTTTCAGCAAATAGCAATACCATAAAACATAGAATTTAGGCTTACAGTCCACAGAGCGATCACCTACCACACATAGTTTAAGCTACTTCTGTGTGCTCAAATTCCCACTTTCAAACAGAAAATTCCTCTTCCCTCAAGAATGAGTAAAATTTAAAGTAAATAAACTGCTGACAATTTCAAAAGTGTTTAAAATGATTCATCAAAAATACTAATAAGCAAACAAATGTCCATTCTTACATAATTTCATCATTTAAAGCAAATGACCTGATTTCAACTCAAGAAAACAAAACCTTGAGTTCTATTTTCTTCTTCAGGAACCAACCTTTCTTTGTCTTCAACTCTCCCTTCCTCGCCAACCCCTACATCTCACTTTCAGTTAATTCAGTTGACCCTTCAAGTGGCAGACACATTTTCCTCCATCTCAGAAGCAATGTCAACCCTGCCTCTTCCACCTTTCTTTTCCACCCTAACACAGTAGGCTCCCCAAAGGCCATCTCCTCCTTCACTGGATTGTAAATATCATTAAGTCAAGACTGTATCTTATTTATTCTAGCATGCTCAATTATCACAAATACATTTTTTAATATTTTCTGGTATTTGTTAATTAAATTCATTCAACATTTTATTTAAAAAAAAATTCTGTCATGTGCAGTGAATTGTACTAAGCACCAAGGAAAGAGCAGAAAACAAAATGAGAATTTTTTGAAGTATTTTTTTCCTCATCTAAAAAGTCAGAAATACAATGAAGAAGGGACCATGAGGCAAGCTTGTGACACAGAAAAAGCCACTCAGTTTTACAGGCAGGAGCTAGAGAAGGTCCAGCTGAGCAGGTAGGTGTCCTTTGAGGGAAGACATGGTGACAGCAAGCATCTAGATACCTGGGGAGAAAAGCTCCTAGGCAGAGTCCACAGAAAGCCCTGGAAGCCAGGGTCCTCACGTAGACAAGCTCAGGTGTAGAGGTTGTTTAGATAGAGACAGAGAACCCAGCAGCATGTAGCAATGAGCCAAAATGCACAAGCCCTGGAGACTGCAAAGAAGCAAGCAGAGATAAGAGGTGATGGTTAAATATGAAGCATATCACATGTAGTGATTATTATCCTGCCGTTAGAATTTAACACCAAATATTTTGATGGATCGTGCAGACAGTTTAACTACAGAGCAAAATATTACTAAATATTCAGTAGGCTCTAATATTTTAGGAACTGTAAGAAATTATTCCTAAATGCAGTAAGGACGTCTGGTTTTGATTTCGGTTTGGGACACCATACAGCACAGGTAGGGCTCAGATTTGCTATGTAGCTGAAGATGACCTTGAGCCCCTGATCCTCCTCCCTCCACCTCCCAAGTACCATGATTATAGATGTTAGCCACCATGCCCACCATCAGGAAGACATTACTGAGTAGTGAGACTACAGATGAATTTCCATCCATCCCAAATATTGCAAAATATGTGTACTGTTTTCATTACAAAGTGAAATAAACATGTGCTTAAAAAACCATAAGAGCTTTAAAATCCAGGTTTTGGAGGTTTTTTGTTTTTGTTTTTGTTTTGTTTTGTTTTTAATCCAGGTAAACAACAGAGGTGGACCAACTCCCATTGTTTACCTCAGTTGAGCTGTTGAAGTTTAGATAAACTTCACTAGATTTTTCTGGAAGTTCCACAGGAGCCTGCTGGAATTTATCAGAGTGCTCTTTAGGTTTCTGAGATTTCCAGGCGCCTCTGAGGATTCGAACTGCCCTTTATCAGTCACAGTAACAATGTGAGTCCCACAGCAAGTTCCACAGCTAATTAAAACTGCCTTTGTTTCTCCCTTTAGTGCCCACAACACCACTAATCTCCCAACAATTTTAAGAGTATTTTTCAGACAATCATACCAGGAAAGGATTGGTAGGGGTGAGGGTTGGGGTTCTGTTCGCCACACAGGAATATTATGCCAAAATCCACACCATTTCCTGTTTGGGGTTTAGGTTTGGTTTAGTTTGAGTGGTGTGTAGGACTGACACTGGGCCTCTCACATGGCTAGGCAACTGTTCTACCACCGAGCTACAGCCTTGATCCTCTTTAATCTTTGTATTGTGAGACTTTCTCTAAGTTGCCTAGCTAGCTCAGATCCCATGCCATCATTTGAACTGTACATTAGAAACTGAATACAAAATATTTTATCTTCAGGGCCTACGTAGGCCCTGAACTTCTGCTTCAGCCTCCCAAGCTGCTAGATTTCAGGCCTGAGCCACCAAACCCAACTACTATTTCTTATGCATCAGTCCAGAACCATCCCATGAAGTGAAGCCATCATGGACTCTGACGGAATGCCTGGTTGAGCTCGGTTCTCCGCTAGAGAAAAACACCTAAAGACCAAAATTATATCTTGTCCCCATTAAACCACTGTTGTAGATTTTCTTTTTCCAAACAGTCTCAGGTAGGTCAGGCTGACCTTGAACCCTCAGAAATTCTCCTACATCAACCTTACACGTACCACCACGCCTAAGTGTATTCGATTCCAGGGATCAAACTCAGGGCTTCGTGTGTGCTAGGCAAGCACTTTGCCAAATGAGCCACATGCCAGCCTTGAATACGTCCTTTCACTTTAAGCTCACCACACCCATTTCAACGGCACTTATATACAATGATGTTCTCTGTACTGTGAGTATCCCTAACACCGCAAGCTCTGTCTTCTAAGGTAAGCTTCGAACTCAGATATCCAGCTACCAAGAGAACACTTCTGCAAACCTCACTACAACTACCTCACAGCCTGGTGCTTCATCTGGTAATGGTATCAAAGCAACCATTTTAGTCCAGTTCAACGCTGGCCCTACGCACACACTAGCACTATTTGCTCGAAGTCACATAGTTTAGGTGTCTTCCCCAAGCCTGTTACTCACATGCATTCCTTCTGACTCCTAGGCAAGGATCCAACACCAGCATCCAGCTGCCATGCCAATCACTCAACTGCTCCAAGGCAGGCAGAGCCCTCCCTCCACTGTCAGGAGTGTGCAGAGAACTCTGTGTAAACTTTGGTTTGGAGTATTTATCACTGGCTGCCTGGCCTGAGTCATCGTTGACCGTGTCTTTCCATGTTTATAATCTAATTGAGAGCAAGACCCGTGCTTTTTTGGCTGTTTAATTTTTCTTTCTAAGTGTTCTCAGCCACGCATGAGGACCCAGAGTACTCTAAGATATCAGATGCATGGACATTAACTGACAGGCTCTCAGATAAAGATGACTAGAAAGCAGATGTTGCTGAATCTGGAGGGGTCAGTCAGCCTGGCCTGGCCTTTAAACCTTTTTGTCTGTGTCTGCTCAGCAAGGAAGGCAATGGTTCCTCTGTGGAGGTCCAGTAAAGTGTGTGGCAGAATGAATGCTTCATTTTCTTGACATGACAATAATCCGTTTCCCAACAAATCATAGTCCAAGGAGGCAAGCAACCCCTTGACAAAAGGCAAGTCCGCTTTAGCTGTGCTGTGGCCCTCCACTATGAGAACACGCCACTCTTATCATCCCCTGATTAGACATCTAAGGAGGTGGGGAGAGGGTCTTTGTTTAACGCTCCCACAGTGAGACCTGCCTATAATGAATAACTCCACCTGTCTCCTCTGTTCCACACGTGGTTCCAGGCCTTCCCCTGGTGCCTCATTTTCCACCTAACAAAAGCCTCACAGATGCCTAGCATGTGCTCCCAAACGCCCCCTCCTCCCCTTGCTTCAGACCCAGGGGCAGCAGAGTCCTTGTGGAGAGAACACACCCTGCTATGGCATTATTCATCTTGACTGTCACACAGCTGGAAATGGTTTCCTGTGTCCCCCTTCATCACAGTCATTCGGATCACTGACAAGACCTCTCTCTTGAATGAAGTCATGCTGTATTTGAGAAGAGCCCATGTAGGCTCTTCTGGCTTCTGCTTGTCACCTTTGATGCCAACCTTGGGTGTAGCATGGCTAAGACAAGAGGGAACAGAGATAAATAGAAACACGATGGCATGACTACACACAAATATACAACAATATAGCCATGCATGTAAATAAGCACGTACAGTGAACTAGGCTTGGGCAATCAAAGGCCAAGAATAGAAGGTTTAGCACAAACTGATGACAACTTAGTTACCTCAGATAGGCACTTGAAGTGGCAGAGGTCTCGTCTTTTACTTCAGACATATGTGTACTGTTTGGCTCACTACAAAAACCATCACTTTTACAAATGAATACAGTGCCGCTCTCCTACCTGGAAGCTTTCTATAATGTTTGTATCCTTAAGTGATCTCAACAAGACCTTAAAAGTCAAACACCAGACTCTGAGTTTTCTAGGAAGACAGCCATACACTGAACATAGAAACTCACAAGTTGAGTCAAAAGTAGGAATATCCAGATGGAAATGGAAACAAGCCAAGGCTACGAACAAGACACAGTTGTGTCTAGCTCAACGTTTTTACAACTCACAGGTAAATCTTAGTGTACTATTTTAAATTTATAAAATGAAGGCCTGGATACCAGGTTCCAACTCCTTCACTGAGGGGAAATACTGATAGGACTTAGAAGAAAGTGCCAAAATGGAAGGAAAACTCAAAAGTTGTACCTCGGCATTTGAATCATTTCAGCAAAACTTCAGTTGGTCAAATAATATGACAGAAAGCAGAATGAGGTATGGTGGTGTATGACTGGGATCCCAGCCTTTAGGAAGCAGAGACAGAAAAAGACTGCAGGTTGAAGTCCAGCCTGAGCTACACAGTAAGATCCTAGTGTGTGTGTGTGTGTGTGTGTGTGTGTGTGTGTGTGTGTGTGTGTGTATGTGTGTGTGAGAGAGAGAGAGACAGAGAGAGATAGAGATAGATAGATAGATATATATAGAGAGAATCCATGATAGGAGAGTCCTTATATGAGCTGTTTCCAACAGTTTCACAAGTGTGGATAGACATTTAACAAATACCTACTACACATGAAATGAATGAATGAGTGAGTCATAAATGGGATTAAATGAAGGGCTCACGAGAATACAAAATAGACTTGGGAAGCAGATAATATCAGTATGTGTTCCTGTTTCTCAGATCTAAGAAGAAAAGCCTTTTGACTTAACCAAATCCAGCAGAGCTTTAGAGGCAGAGCTTTAGAGACCTCACTCCCTCTGTCTTGGTGTCTTTGTTCTCCTCCAGGCTTGGTTTATCTCCTAGAGTCCTTCCAGATTCTATCTTCCATGGTTCCTCCCAGATCTTCCAAATCTCCACTTACACTGTCTTGATCCTTGACTTAGAAGGCCACGTGTCCCCTGCCCCTTGCCTTTGATGTTCCCATAGTACAAGGAATCCATCAATCAGAACCCTCACTGGATTCTTGGTTAGGGGTGGAGGGATCCTGAACTATTCGTTTCTATCTATTTCTAGTACTTAGCACAAGGCCTGCATACATCAGCAGTCAGTTATGTACTCCTGGGATTGGGCGCATCTTGCTTTCATCTATCTCCCTCCAAAGAGCCAGGACTATCCTTTATTGGGGCAGAAATTCAGTGAAGAGTCGGGAGACTCTCTGGGACACAAGGGAAGGATCCTGAGTATAGCTGACCAGAACACTAATCTAGTCCATTGTTTCACATTTAGATCATGGAAAAAAAGGTGGGGGGAAATTCGGGTATGATGGTAGTTCAGGACAGGCTGGATTTCATAGTTCAGGCTAGCCTGGGCTACAGTATAAGACCCTGTCACAAAAGGAAGGAAAGGACTGGAGTAAATGAAACAGGAGGGTAGAAAGTCTGCTAAAGAGAACAGTTCTCAGTTGTAGCCCTGAGTGAAACTTGCATCTCTGGAGTCATGGGCACACCGAATATCCACAACAGACAAAATGTCCTTTAAGTGACAGTTACAACCTAAGCACAAATCCCAAGCCACATGTGGCCAGCCAAGCTCTCTCCTTCTTTGGAGGAGGAGACTGACTTGGAAAGCATTTTCCTTTAATTGTACTCTACCACCAGCACATCCCACCTAGCCCACTCAGGCTCGGACATGTTTGTTTTAGCACTGGACTAAAGAGAAGAGTCTGCCCTGTCATTATATCACGTTTTTAAAACAGTACCACAAAAAGAAAATAAATTATAACCTAAATCCATGGATGCATTAAAATAGTTCCCTTTCATTTTCAAAAGGGAAAAAAATAAAATAAAAGCCCTGACATTTGTGTGAACTTCAGGGTTAAAGTTTCCACAGCACTGGTGGGTGGTAGAAGAAAATGTCTAAGCATTAACACTATTCCCTTGGCCCTGTGCTAGCAATCAAATAGCGTAAAAATAAATACTACACTGAAATCACACTAATTTACTGAGACAAAGAGCCGAGAAATTTCAATACAATCCACCACTCACTAAAAAGTGGCCTTTTGAGAAACCCTAAAATAAAATACATCAACCTTGGACTTCTCCAAATTAATTAACTAGTTGATTTTTTTTTAACCATGCCAAACTTAAGTCCCCATACCTTACAGAAGATTTTTTTTAACTAAGTAAATAAATTAATTAAAAGCAACTAAGAGGATCATGTATTTTAAATTCTATATACCAGAAGGCAGTAAGATGCTAACCAAATCTCTTTTAATGATCAGTCTCCTAAGCAGCTGGGTATCTCTAGACTCAAGTGTAATTCAAAGTCCTTACCCAAATCAGCTTGACGACTACGTGTGGCTGAAAACTTATCCATTCTTAGCAGTGACACAAAGGCAGAGGGCAGAAGAGAGGTGCTGCACTCTGCTAAAGGAATTCTACCAAGATTCTCTGAGATATAAGGAGTTAACTATTTCAGAGATGGAAAAGTTAGATTTTACTCTACAAGACTGAGCAAGAACCTTCCTTTGGAGTATTGGAAGCTAAACTCCAATAAAGGATTCTTAGGGCTTTACTCCCCACCCCTGCCCCCGAGTTCTTTAAAAGAGGCATTATCTCTATTCTTGTACTAATAATCCTCTCCGATCTGTATTACACATACTCCACTCTGTGGTTGAGATACTGTGTATAATATAAACAGGGTCAAGAATGCCAGTTGTGGAGAAGAGTCATGTTTAAGTTAGCATTAGCCAGCAACCTTCCCCCAAGCAGAAAAGGAAAACATCCGCATGACCTGAACATTGTGCCTTCAGAGTAACTTTAACACACATGCTCAAAAAGCCTCACAAGGCCCAGTGCAACCCGCGAGCCTCATCCATTTTTACCAAATTAAGTTTCCCAAAAGGGAATTATTATTTGGAAGGGGGGAGGGGAAAGAAGTGAAATATAGATTGCTCTAGAAGATTTCAATAACAACGTTAAATAAACTGGCAATGGAACCTCACACCCGAATGGCCATGAGTTAACAATGGAATGTAAGAGAGCACACATTCAGTCATCCCTCAGACACATCAGCTGCCACTAAGCGGTATGATGGGGTTTTCATGACTCTCCGGGTTAAATAATGCCAATCCATAACTCCTTCAAGTGACACCTAGACCTTCCTCATCACCAAGGACCCTTACTACAACCATGGCTGATAGGTCCTCACTGTCCCCATTGATCTTTTAAGGCACACATCATTCTTCAATCTGTTTGTCTTGCCACCACAGTCAGAATTTCAGGTACTGCTCCCCAGCCTGCCAAAGTTCTCAAGACTTCTCTGTCACCACACAGTGGAGCTGTACAACACACATACACACTTGACTGTTGTCTGTATTCCCCACTTCAGTTTTTCCTGGAACCTTCTTTTCATCTTCATATCTGTTACAACAAGAATCCAATGGTTGCTTGCTGAATTAAATTCTCCTCTTTCTCTCCCAACATCCTAACACATCCCTAAGAGATATTTAAACAGTAACACAACTAGAGGCTTTGGAATTATCATCCAGACAGAAGATGCTGACTTAGTTAGCAAAGCCAGAACTGACTTACATGTCAGTTTTTATGACATCATACCTCACCTTCAAAGTAAACCATGTTCCTCACATGTGTAGGCATGATGATACCAAAGAAGAGGGAGAGGAAGCAAAGAAGGAAGGAGGAATGTAAGGGAAAGGGAAGGAAAGAAAGAGGGTAGAGAGAAGGGAGGAAGACAAGGAGAGAGAAAGGAAGAAGGGGGAGAAGGGAAGCAAGAAGAGAGAGGGTAGGGATGCAACAAAGGGAGAGGGAGGGAAGGAAGAAGGTCCGATAGAGGAGGAAGGAAGAGAGGGAAGGATCTAAGGAGGGAGAGACTGAGGGTGGGTGGCCACACAGTAAGAACAGACATTAAAAACTTGACCTTAAACTAAACTTCTAAAGACGTTATGAGTCGAATATTTGTAGCTTCCCAGCAAAATCAGCATGGTGCATTTTGTTCTGAGTAGAGATTCTTATACCAAGCATCTGAAGTGATCCTTTTTCTTAAAAATCGCAAATTTCAGGCTGAAATTTATTGTGAACTCAAAGACTTGGCAACTAGGATTTATTCTTCCCCTGAATGCCCCACCAGGTCAAACAACAGACATCTATGATACAATCTGAAAAACAAAATCAATTACATTCTGGAAAATACTAGCTTTGAATGAAAACAGAAGCCTCTAAAATGCTGCCACTTGAATTCCCACTTCTGTGATTTCTTCCCCATTGCTCACAGGGATGCCCTGAGCTGAGAATGCAAAGGGCAAGGCTGGCAGCCAGGTGATGCCCAGAAGAGCCCAGACCTCAGGAATCACGTAGACCTGATGTCAGTTTTAAGCAGCCTCGCTGGTTTGTAATACAGATGGCAGGAGAAGAAAGTATTGCTGGTCCTCTCGTGGGCAAAGAAAGAAAGAGAAAAAAAACTAGAGAAACTCAACACCCCTCAACCCCCTACCCCACCCCACTTAAGTTCCTTCCCTCCAAGCATCCCCTTCCTGATGGGTTTCTTTTATTCCATTTTCTTTCTGTTGCCCTTCCATTTCTCTACTACACTAATTCTTTCCCATTTTCCTTCTTCAACTCCAACTGTTCTATCATGGAGGAATCACCCACCAGCAGATTCCAGTTATTGGGAAGATGAATGGAACTGCAAAGATCATCCCACCCATTCATTTTCCTGATGAGGACACCAAGACCAGGAGTCCAGAATAGGCTCAGGATGCCGCTAGGGGACGCTGTGAACAAGGGGACTCCGATGCGGAGGCCCAGTTCTGCAGGAGCACTTCTCAGCCTTTGCTGCCTCAAGCTGCTTCCCTCTCTTTCTACATTTTTTTCCCTCAAACTCACACTCAAGACCAAAGAAACGGAAAAAAATAAAAATTAAAAAAAATACCACTTTCATATACTTAGAGCCCTAGTAGTTATTATTCATGATGTTGCATCTGGAGAATCCAGGGCAGAAAGTGCATGCTATTCCAGCTATGATTTCACACAGCTGGCTGTGAAGCACCGGGCCGGCCTGAAGCCTAACGCTGACTCTTCCTCCCTGGTATTCATTCCATCTGACAAGAGAGTATGTTCTTCCATTTTCTAAGACTTTGAAACCCAGACCTCTGACTTCATAGTCGTGCTAGGTGACCAAAGGACACTTGGACAAAAGGACAAGCAGCACTGTAGGAAAGAAGAGGATTCTGCTTTTGCTAACTAGCTCCCGTCTCCTAGTTGCAGTTAGCAACAGGTATCTATGATGAAGGCAATAGCTTAAAGAGTGAAACTTTTCCTGTACTCATTGGAAACCCACATGGAAGAAAGAGCCGTAGATCTTAACTAAAAAGAAAAAAAAAACGCAAGCAAAAGGAAGAAAGAAAGAAAACGGGAGAAGAGAGAGAAAGGAGAACTGAGAAAAGAAACAGTCTAGGGTCCCAGCCTTGGAAGCAGCAACAAGCCCTGGATGCCTCACATCAAAGGCCAAATGGCAGCAAAGAAAAACAAACCTAAAGTTTAAAACCATCCACAGTAAACTCTCCCTACAGGAGCAAACAACCCATCAACCCATCCACGCGAAACCAGGCTCCTCCCCAGACTTGCAGTTTCCAGGTACTAGCTAAGCCTCGGGCGGCTTCACGAAAACGTAAGTTTAAATTCCTCACACTCAAGGGACGACAAAGTCGCTGGTGAGCGGTGAGCTGAGCACGGGACGCGGGAACAACTCGGGCCATCTAAGTCCTCCGGGACGCGGCACCTAGGAACTTGGAGCGCCCCTCGTCAGCCCTCTCGCGCCCCCAACCCGAGCCAGGTAACCAACCGAGAGGCCACCTACGTGTCACTCGGACGGACCCTGGGGCGCACTGACCTGGCCAAAGGGCAGGAGGGCCGCCTGGGCTGCTGCGGCGACTTCCCTCCGGGCTGGGTTCCACTGGCTGGTGCGGGAGGCCAGGGCAGCCTCGCCTCCTGCAGGCGGCCTCAGACACACACCCGCGCACACCCACCCACTCCGGGCCCGCGGGCGGGCGCGCGCACTCCCAGGCGCTCACGCGCACGGCTACAAAGCCGCGGGTGGTGGGACAGCGCGAGCGGATGGGAGGCGGGGCCGTCGCCACCCGCGCCGGGGGACACCCGGCCGCCCGCGCCTTTACCTGCTGGGTCCAGCTCCGCAGTCCTCGCAGCCCCCCCCCCCCCGGGCCAGCCCAACCCAAGCCTCACCCGGGCACGGCCCGAAGGCTATGGAGGGCAGCGCTGAGCACTCGGGGACACGAGTCACAACTCTCCCGGTGTTACTGCCGCCCAGTCCCGACTTCTCAGGCTCTGGGAGCAGGCGGGTGGCCGGCGAACGGGCTCGGGTGCTAGCTTCCCTGCCTCTTCGCCTTCTGGCGCTTTCTGCCGGATCCACGTAGCACAAGTCAGCAACTCCCCGCACCCCCGGGCGCCTTCCTCCGGCAGCTCTACTTACCTGCGTGGCACCCCCAGCGCCCCTGCCTCCTGTGGTCCCCTCCCCCAGTCATTCACTGAACTTCCCGCGCCGGCCGCGGCAGGTCCGGGATGTAGGGGGCGGTGAGGGGAGCCTAAGCCTCCCATTCAGTACCTTCCAGGCGCTCTTCCCCCAAGCCTCCACTTCAGACACACCCACCTCGATCACCCCTGCCCCCTCCAGCGCTCACCCCAGCCCGAGGCTTCTTGCAGAGCTTTGGTGGACTCCCAGCATGATGCATTTTCGCCTTGTTGCTTCCCCCCACACACACACATTTGATAACGCCCTGGAAAACATTGTGGAGCCTGAAGAAAGAAGGAGAAAGAAGAAGAAAGAAGAAGAAAGAAGTAGAAAGAAGAAAGAAGAAGAAGAAGAAGAAGAAGAAGAAGAAGAAGAAGAAGAAGAAGAAGAAGAAGAAGAAAAGACTTGGTGTATGTATGTCCTCCTCCTAGTTGAGTTTCTAAACTTTTCAGTACTTAGCTTCAACCAGCACAGCCCTGGACTTCAGACCATAAAAAAAAAAAAAAAAAAAAAAATGGTTGGCTTTGCAGCTAAAAAGGTGTATGAGTCTCTGCGTCTTTACAACTGCAAATCAAAGCGAGTGCTTGTCATTGTGCCCCTAGCTCTATGATTATAAATTTCTCTTCTGCTTTCCATGTGTAACTTTGCAAGGGCAAACTATGATTTCCATGGAATCATTAAGGGCGGGAAAGCACACCTGGAGGTGTGAGCAGGAGCAGGGCCCAAGAGTCATTTTCTGGAGAGTAGCACCCCAGAAACCTTACTATCACCCAGCAGTAGACCTAGGGGCAGAGAGGGGATTCTCCAGCTGTGTCATGCCATCCACCTGCTTCACACTCCAAGCCCCCAGGGTTTCTGGAATGGTCAGAATTCTCTGCCTCTCCACAGCTGAGTCCTCCACACATAGGAGTAAAAGCCTGAGGGACGTCTAGTGTTGTGGGACCACAGTAAAGCAGGACTGATGGTCAGGGTCAGAACTGTGGCTGATAGGGAATGAAAGGGAGAGAGAGAGAGTGGATTGCCAACCCCTTGCTTTATAGAAAGAGGTCACTGCCAACAGGGATTGGCAGAGCTGATAAGACACTGGGGTTTGGATAGTTTACAAGCTTTCAGCAGGTTGTGACTTGAAGGGACCATGACCATTTCCTGTCTGTGGTTTTTCACAGTGCTCAGTACTGAACTGTAAAGCTGGTCATTTATTATCCAAAGCTGTTTACTTTTAAGAATTATTGTTCAAGCTAAGCAGCCATGATGGCTCTCACCTGTAATCTCAGCCCTGGGCAGCTTGAAACTGGATGAAGAGTTGTCAATCAGCCTTTCCTACATGGCCAATACCAGGCCAATATATATATATATATATATATATATATATATATATATATATATATAGATAGATATAGATATATAGATATACCAAGACCCCCTCTCTCCCAAAACCAAAGAGGAAAACTGTTCAGATCTCTTTTTAAAAGACTCTGCTTTTCAAACCCAGTTTATTCGAACTTATGACTTATTCTACAATTATCTATTTAAAATATAAAAATTACTCCTAATTATTGATAATATATTCATGCCCAATACCAACTCTGCTCTTGACAACAAGCAGAGACACATCCAATAGGGTAGCAGGTTGTTCGGAGGTACAGTGTTTGCCAAGCAAGATCCCCAATACAAAATAAAAATTAGTAAGTTTATAAACAGAAACCACTCCCTATCACAAATAAAGATAGTTGGTCTTAAACTATTAATTAGATGGGATGAATAGGAAACCATCAAGTATTTTACATATATATTAAAGAAAATAAGAATACACTGAAAGGGGTTTTCACTTTTTACCTATAGCACTACTAAACTATTAAATTTGTGATAAGAGTGATTTCGTTTATAAGTTTACTTATGTTTTATTTTGTATTAAGGATCAAGCTCAAGGCCTTACACTTGCTAGGCAAACACTGTACCTCCAAGCAGCACCTGCTACCCTATTGGATGTGCTTCTCCTTGTTGTCAAGAACAGAATAATCATATGCACTACCTAATTTTCTTTCTCTTTCTCTATTTCTCATTATTTCTATATCTACTGAAAGAATATTTTAAAGTGATTCCCATGATTAGCCATTCCTCACTCATTAGAGGCACAAGGTAAATGAGCTCCTCTTAGCTTGTACTCACCTTGAATAATTTTAGTATGTTGGTTTCATCTCTTACCTTCTTGAGGAATGCAGCTGCTTCTGCTCCACCTATGTATTAACTACTTTAACTACTCTGTGGTCCTTTTCTACCTCAAATGGGGGCATCTGCTCTCGTTAAACACATGTACTCACCAGTACATTAGGGGTAAGAAGATGTACCGAAAGAGTACATTGCTAGCCTAGCATGTGCTGGGTTTGATCTCCACTACCATATACACACAGACACACACATAAACACACATACAAACATGTACACACATATACACACACTCATACATATGTGCACATACATACACACATTCCTACATGCACACACATATACACACAGGCTTTTGCATACACAAATATACAAACATGCACAATGTATACATATACACACATTTACACAGAGAGAGATACTTGCTTTATCTGTTCCTTATTACAATAGCATGGCTGAAAATGAAATAACCAAGAGGTCTGGCTGGACAGACCTGTCTTGCTGACAAGCAAAGGCCTGTCTGAATGAGGCCGCTCTGTACCCAGCTTTGGTCAACAAGCAGAAGTAGGTTAGGTGTCCAGCACAAAAGATAGACAATGAGGTGCAGTACAACAATAGCTCAAAGTCCAGACTAAACCACCAAAGCTAGTTCGAAGTGAGGTCTGAGTGTGTAGAACAGGAGGGCAACTGTGCACTGTGCCACAGAGTTCCAAGTTGTCATGTTCTCTACATGCAGGGTCTCACAATGTAGTCCAGTCTAGCCTGCAATGCACTACATAACTAAGGCTGGCTGGTCTCAAACTCTCCAGCAATCCTCCAGCCTCCCTAGAGCTGGCATTACAGACATGAGCCATGCACCAAAGTATCTATCAAATACAATGTATTTGAATGAGTTCCTTAAAACTCTAACATCTATGATGTTGTTTGGACATAAATAGAAGAGGATGTCTACACGCACTTCATTTAATGTCTGTCTGGAACCCTCTTGTCATTCAGACTTAGTCCCCCTTCTTTTGGATGGTCACCCTAATGCTGTCTGTTCTAATCAGTGTCCCTGAGCTCTGCCAGGCATCATGTCTCTGAATGTGCTTCTTCAGATGACTTCAGCAGAGGCAAAAAGTGCTGAACAGCTGGTACTGTCAAGCATGAGGAAAACACACCCAGCAACATGGGAGAATTGCTGGAACTTGTAGGTTCTGTGAAAGACCCCATCTGAGGGCAGTGACAGAGTTGGGCACCTGATGTCATGTGGCCTCCACATGTATGTGTGTCTGTGCATACACCATACACAAACACATGCACGCAAAGCATCTTAAAGTATACACATTATCCAAGTGGTCCAGGAATTGTAAACAGAGGAGCATTTACTGGGGTTTGAAAAGTTCTGTCACTTCTGTTGATGCTGTCATTTGTTCAGGAGGGTTAGCCGCTGTTCTCCCTAGTTCACCCTTCCTCCCTCAGCTCTCTTCCCTCTGGAAAAACAAGCAAAACAAAAAAATAAATAAATAAATAAAGGAAAAACCCAACTAATAGCTAGCAACTACAACTATCAGCTCAAAGATCTGCTAGAGCCTTCCCTCCCTCTTTAATGCAGAGACTGATTCAAGAACATATTTGGGGAAACAGTATCCTTTGAGGTTTCAGTCTGCTTGACAGCCTCTCTGGTGTTTTCCCCTAGAGGTGGGACTTATCCCTAAGGACACTTTCTATTTTAAAAGGCCAGAGGCAAAGGTGGGTGACCCAATCCAACTTACTTAAAAAATTAAATTAAATTAAAAAAACAAACAAACAAAAACAAAACAACCTCTCCTTAGAAAAGAACTGGCTTACGGAGACTGGCTCCAGGAATGGGCACCAGAAGCTGGAGCTGGAGAGTAGCTTCGTGGTGTGCACTAGGACAGCAGAGAGACTAAAATCTGAAACTGAGTGACCCTGCATTTACTGCATCTACCTGTATTTTATCACAGATCTCTGTGTGAATAACTCAATGTTGGAAGCAGACTGTGGGCTGACAATCTCTCTCTGTCTCTCTCTCCCTCTTTCTCTGTCTCTCTCTGTACATTTCCCTACTTAGCTGAAACAGTGGAGATCTACTAGCAAGGGAAGGCAAAGAAAGTGAGAATACAGGTGCATGTCTTGTGCATACCATCTTAGAGCTAAAAATAGACATAATTATTTAAAAGAAATGGTCAAAAAGGTAAACAAAACAAAATATTACTGCATAAAACAGTAGAAGGATAGGAACATTTCTGGTAAAACTGACAAAAAAGAGGAAATAACTATGAATATGAAGATTTCAATTACAGTTTTAGTAGAATTTTTTAACTAAAAATAGAGTGATCATTAAAAATCTCAAACCAAAAAAATAAAAAGAGAATATATTTAATTAACTATTAAATAATTTGAATTACTGTTTTAAATTTTATCCACATAATACATTAACATTTTGGTGACTATGATTGATCAAATATTCACATGCAGATAACCTCAAAGGATTTCAAAGAGCGAGCTAAGCATGGTGGTGCCTGCCTGCTACCCCAGCACTCAGGAAGCTTAAATACAAAGATCACAAGTTCAAGGCCAGCCTAGACTATGTAGTAAAACCTGTCTCAAAAGAAACAAAAATGTTTCAAAGAATAGAAAACAAAAACATCTCAATAACTTTACATGCTAATAAATCTTATTGCTAAAATTAAACAGACGTAAAAACAGGCCAATCTCATAAAGAATGAAAGTGTAAATTCTGCACATAATGCTGTCAAACAAAGTGCAGAAATAGGTTTTAACATAAACATATAAAGTTCACACCACAAATGGCTGGCTAGCTGGCTGGATGGCTAACCAGTTGGTTGGTGGGTTGGTGGGTTGGTTGGTTGGTTGGTTGGTGGGTGGGTTGGTTGGTGAGTGGGTGGGTGGATGGGTGGTTGGTTGGTTGGTTGGTGGGTGGGTGGGTTGGTTGGTTGGTTGGCTTTTGTAGTGAGAGAGTTCAAGCCTATATCTTGGTACTTACTAGGCCATTACTTCACTACTGAGTTATCTCCCTCATTTGTAAGAATGGTTAAATATTAGAAAATGTAAAATAATTCACCATTTACCAGGTTTTGAAAAATCTTCTCAAACAAACATAAGGAAGAATTTCCAGGGCAAAATAAAACATTGCTATGACAGGCTGGTCTCGAGGCATTGCTCTTAGTGATACCTCATTAGAAATCTTCCTATTGAGGTTAGTAACACAGATAGCTTTTATCATGTCTATGCAACAGTGAACTCTGACCCCTGCCAACAAAATAAGACAAGAAAAGGAAATTAGTTGATATTAAGGTTAAAAATCAAGGTCTATTGTTTATAAATAATAGAGTATCAGTTTAAGAAATCCCAACAGATTTGATGAAGTAGTGAATTAAATACAGTGAGCTTCTCAACTGTTAACCTAAGAAGAAGAACACAGAAGGTCCCAGCACATTAGAGATGAGTTTTGAACAGTCTCATTCACAACTACAACAGGTCTTTATGACGGCTTAGAATGAAGCTAATACAAAATTCTTACATGAATAAAATTATAGAGCTCTATTAAAATAATTTTCACAGACCTTGACAAGGTGACTCTACAGTTCATTGTGGCTAGTTGAAGAATATCAGGGTCTTAGAATAATCAAAAGAATTTTTTAAAGAAAAGAAACTGGTCTAGTGGCTGATAGACACTGTATTAAAAATGAACTAAAAGTCCAGAAATAGTATCACATATAATTAACTAATGAACAAACACAACTTAATGCTAAGAAGACTGGAACTCTATATAAAGAAAAGAATGGCTGTCTTCTTTGCTCCAATTTTACAAGAATTTTTAGGAGCTGTTTTTATTTTATTGTATGTGTTTGAGTGTTTTACTTACATATACGTATGTGCACCAGATGTGTGTCTGGTGCTGGCAGAGGTCAGAAGAGGGTGCAGGATCTCCTGGAACTGGAGTTTCAGGTAGCTGTGAGGTGATGATTGGGAACCACCATGTGGGTGCTGGAAACTAAACCTTGTCTCCTGCCCACTGAGTCATCTCTCCAGGTCTGTTTCTGTACATTTATTTTTTTAGTAAGTTTTGAACCTAAATTTGCAAAGCAAAACTTAGAAGTTTTAGACTCTTTACCACTGAAGGGCAGAGAATGTTCCACATAATATAAAAAAGTACAAGCCCATGAAATAATATGGTCCTTTCTTTCAGATATAAATATGACTGTTACAATACGCTAGGTTTTCCTGAGCTCAAGTAGTTGTTTGGATACCTGTGCCAAGGCACACAATGGAAACATTCCAAGAACTGTGAGCAGTATTGGGCCACCCTGCACAACAGTGGGAAAGAGGGGTTTTCTGTTCTGCATGTATTTTGTGTAATTTCTATTGTTCTGTCTTGTGGGCCCCTTATGCCTTCTAGTGCAGGGTGAAAACAATAATGTGAATGTTTCCTCAATAGAAGGCTCCAAAGCCTTTGAGAACCTAATCAAAACTGTGATCAACATGCTCATATTGTTTTGTGACAGACATCTTAGCTATGGTATATGTTTTTGGGTACCCAGCTAGTCTAGACTTCTCACACTCTTTAGCAGCTAGTTAAGGCCACTGCATTAATAATTTTTGTATCTCTGTGGCTGAAATATTGGAAAGAATCAACGTAGGAGGGAAGGGGCTGTTTTTGTTCATGTCTCAGAGAATTTCAGCCCATTCTTTAGAGGAGGCATAGTGGAGGTACATGGTTAACAGCAGCAGGGCATGAGGCAGGCAGCTGACTACTCAGCAGGCCAGAAGGCAGGCCACAAAGCCACAGTCATGGACTGAGCTATAATGCTCATCCCTAGTAACCTGTGACCACTGGCCACACCCAAAGGTTGGGCAGCTTCCCAATATACCTCCACAACATGATGGAAAAGCAATAAAACACAAACTAGTGGGAAGCATTAAAGATTCTAACTGTAACAGCTATGTACCCAATTTTTCTCCAGAAGACTATAGCATGAGTGGCTTCTTTTAACTATAGGACCATTTATAATGTCCTCCAACATGTGATTCTTCAAGCCTTTGGTCCATTTTGGTTCTCTGGGGTGGTAATACCTAAACCAACTTTGGAGGCTACAGGCTAAAGATGATTGGTAGCCACAGTACTGATGCCTAAAACACCCTTTGTTTTGTCTATTTTATTATTTTATTCTAGTTTGAGATAGGGTCTTACTATGTAGCCCTGGCTTGCCTGTAGTTCACTAGTTAGACCAAGCTGGCCTCCAATCTGCCCCCTCTATCTCCACAGTTCTTAAATTAAAGGTGTGGGGCACCACACCAAGCCTCAAGAAACTGGCTTCTGCAAACACCCTATTTGGATTTTCATCTTACAAACAATAAATCTTATTCTCTGTGATACTAAACTTGGGGGATCCGCCTGTTACTTTAGCTTAGCTTGATTATATATTTCAGACATTCTGAGTGTCAGTTCAGAGCCTCGGTGTCACCCATCAGCATAGACTGTGGATAAATCAGAGAAAATGAGAGACTTGAGTATATTGCCCTCAGACTAAATCTCACTGAAAGAGAAAGATAGAGATTTGTGAAATCTTTGTGCACAGTCTATCTGATTAAGAATTTACTATATCTACCTGACTGGCTCTGCCAAGCTCTCAGCATTTCTCAGAAGCTGAAGCTTCTAGAGTTAAGATACATACACACACACAGAGAGAAACACACACAGATATATACACATACAAATACACACACAGAGAAACACACAGATACATACACACAAATATACACACAGAGATACATACACACACAGATACACACACATGAGACACACAGAGAGAGGAGAGACAGATACACATATACACACAGAAAGACACATAGATACACACACATGAGAGACCCACACACAGAGATCCACACATACACAGACACACACAGAGAGACAGATACACGCACATGAGAGACACACACATAGAGACACACAGATACATAGAGAGAGAAACACACAGACACACACACAGACATACACACATACACATACACAACAAGTTGGCAATACTGGGAACAAACTATTGATAAACCCCAAATGGATAGAACTCAAGCTGAAGGCCAGTAAGATGGCTCGGTGTGTAAGGACTTGCCAGAAAGCCTGATAAGTTGATCCACATGGTGGGAAGAAGTTCTAACCATCACATGCTCACTATGGCAGGCACGCCCTAACACACCCACATACAACTAAGTAAATATAAAGCAATGCTGAGCAAAAGATGACACATGTAACATACTACATACTGTATGATTGTATAAGGTTATAAAATAGGCAAGACTAATCAATTATGACAGTAACGAAACAGTGGATGTCTAAGTGATGGAGAGAGACTCAAAGGAAAACATGGAAAGCGTCTATGGCCAGAAAAATGTCTTATATCTTTCTCCATGTGGTAGTTAGAGTGTATATAATTGTGTTCATCCATTAAACTGAATCTTACTTAATAGCAATAAAATGTATCATTTGTAAATCTCACCTCAATTATTCATTAACTTTCATATAGTTTGAGAAATGGCTATGTAGCCCAGGCTAGCCAGGCTGCTGGGATTACAAGCATGTGTCACCATACTTGAGTCAATAATATATTTTAAGTGAAAATTAAGTTATGTGGATATATTGAAAGCAAATGAGTGTATGATAATATTCAACCACAAGGTCCTTTGGAGCTACTGCTGTCATTAGAGATACAACCTTAGAACACTAAGAGCAGATGATTGTGTAACTGTATAAAACAGACCTGTCATATCGTATCCCAAGACAAGTTAGCTTTATACAAAAGGTCTATAGTTTGTTTCTACATACAAAAATGACTTCCCATTGCCAACATCCTAATTCTAAATGTATATAAAATATGTTTACAGTATGCTCTGGCTTTAGTGGGACATAAGAATTCTGAGATGGACCTCTATCTTGAGAGTTTTATTACACATTGTCTTCTCCATGCATTTATCATTCAGGCATGTGAGTGATAAGACAGAAAACAGAAAAGCCAAAAATATTCACAAAGAGATTGAGAGGAGCTCATTCTCAGAGTGATGTGACTAGATCTGACAGGAAAATATGTTTTAGAAGTGGGACAGTGACAGAGTGATGTCTGTGTATTCTGAAAGCAGAAAGCACCTGCTTCCTGGAAGTGGTGACTGGGAGGACAAGAAGACCACAGAGGGGAAAATACTGTAAAGAATGTTTAGACAGAAGCACCCAAGTCACAAAGCTAGCTTCCTGTAAGGATCAGTGCTCCAACTCACCATTCAGAAAACGATGATGAACGAGGGATGCAGTGTTGAACTTCTGGGACATCAAGTTTCTGAAAGATTAACAATAAAAACAACTTCTCCTCAAAGAGAGAGCTGCACTGGTTTGTAGAAATTTAGAAAGAGAGAATATGGGCTTGACCCTGTAGGGCTAAGTCTTAGCAGGTGCAAATGAAATGATCATAATCAACTCCTGAATGAACCAGAGGACACAATCCTCCCATAATCCTTCTTACTGTAAAGGAGATGTCAAAAGTGCAATGCCTGTTCATTTCCACACACGCAGCGAGACTGAGCCAGTCTGGGTCAGTATGACCCCATAAAACAGATGAATGAGTCAGCCATCAGAGGGGAGAGGGAGAATACGTGTAGGTTTAGTAGTGTAGACTCCATCTTTGTTACTTTTCTCACCACTGCGACAAAACACCCCACAAAAACAACTTAAGAAAGGAAGTGATGTTTGTACACAATGTGAAGGAATGAATGGTCTATCATGACAAAAAGGAATAGAGGAAAAAGCTGCTGTGGCTATGGCAGGAGTGTGAAGGAACTGGTCACGCTGGTCACAATCAGGAGACAGAGCAATAAATGTCAGTGATCAGCTTTTTTCCTTCTTGTCCCTTTTTGTCAGGCTATGACCCCAGCCCATGAGCTAATGCCACCTATATTCAGGGTTAGTCTTCCCTCCAATATTAAACCTTTTGGACATTCCAGTGGTAACACCACACAACACAACACACACCTAGTCAGCAACACATTCATCTCCTAGGTGAATCCAAATCCAAGGCCAGTAGACAATGAAGACCACTGAGCATAGTCTCCTGCTTACCAAATCTAACCTAATGAATGCTCTTTCTGAATATGAAGCTGCCAGCTACAGAAGCCAACTCTGAAATCCTAAAATGTATTACTACTGGGAAACACCAGTTGGCAACTTGCTGGCAAGTTAACTAGATTAGGTTTGTTCCATCTTGGAAGGATTAGTGGTTTATATTCTAGATATAGCACTATATTTCCTATCCTTAGAGCCCTATCCTGATCCCTTTCAAAGGATGTGGCTAGCAAGTGCTTGGTACCTGAACAATCCTCTGTGGCTTTTGAGATAGAACATAATTTTCCTCAGCACAGTCCTTCACCCATTGATGAGCAAAGTGTTGATAGCCAAGATGATTCTTTTCTCAGGGTGGACCATGGCCAATGCCTAAAGAAACTTAGGCCTAGCCATTTCTGTCTAAAGGGAGACATCTCTAGTGCGCTATCTTTGCTCCCGAGGCCCAAGGTAGGCTAGGAAAGACTTTGCAGGGGTGGGGAAGGTCTGCATCAGGGTCTAGTGGCATCCTCCTTGCACTGCTTGCTTATCCATCTCTTTCTTCCATAGTGGTATCTCTCTATGTGCATTTCTAACTCAGCCTAGGCAGCCCAACCTGTAATGTGTCCCTTTCACAAATGTCCTAGCTATCATACTATTTATTTTTAAATAAATTTCACTTAGTAGTCTTTCAGTTGATATTTTCAGTTTTCCTGATCGGAAACCGTTAACACTCACTTTACTATGTCTTAGCCCTTTGTTTATGTCAGCATTATAGATTTAGCAAGTTTTAATCATTTGCATTACTAAAGATTGCTTCATCCGTACAAAGGCAGAGTTAGATGGATTTATAAATCACGTTCCTTAATTGCTATGTATCTCGTTATATATTTTGTTTATAGTCAAGTCCTTCCTACTGACTTCCTGGGGTTCATTTTGCTACTCTTTCTAGTTTCTAGTACTAAGTACTAAGTTTAGTTTAATCTTTCCTTTTAATGATTTTTAAAAATCCTCTCCAATTGACATACAACTATATACTTTGTTAAAAAAAAAAAAAAAGCTCGTGGCTGATCTCCAGGCGTCAAATATTCATGTCCCACCCAAATTCATATGTTGAATCCCAAGCATGAAGGTGACAGTATGAGAAGGAGGGGGCTTGAGAAGTGAATAGATAGTGAGGAGTTCCTGGTTGTGAGTAAGAAGTGTGAGCTTACACAAAACAGGCCCCAGAGAACTTCCTTACCTATGCTGCCATTCAAGGATATCATGAGACAACATCATCTATGTAGAAAATAAGCCCTTAACAGTCACAAATCTTCCAGTGTGTTGACCTTGCACTTTATAACTTTAGAACTATGATTCATGAATTTCTTCTGTTTAAAATCTGCCCATACCTTATAATGTGTACAATTATTATTTGTCAATTGAAGTCTTCTTTCACAGGTGCTGTGGATTGAGCCTGGGCCCTTGCATATACCAAGTCCCACACCACTTAGCTATAACCTAACCCCCAAAGAAAAGAAAATTAACTAGCCAGTTTAATGTGCTTTATCACAGTAATCTAAATGACTCACAACACTGGTGTGTATTTCTATCTCCATACATATTAGACTTTTCTGTCCTTTTAAGAATGAAGGAAGGGAAGGGGGGGAGAAAGACACGTGGAGGGATGGAGGGGTGGGGCTGATAAAACCTAAACATTCAAGCCGGGTCATTCCTCGCCTGTACAATCACCACCACCCCCCACCCCCAAACAACATATGAATGCCAGATGGTTGGAACAGCTCCACTGAGAAGCTGATATTTTCATTGTTTGGAACTTGGTTTTGTAGCTTTCTCCATGCAGTGATTTGATTGCAGCATTTAGAAAGTTGAAGAGTGTTCCCATAAATGATTCCACCCCTCGAATGTGAAGCTGGGGGAAGCTTATTTGCCTGTTTTTTCCATTAGTATGTCATTCCCACTTTCTTACTCAGAGGTGGATAATTCAGACAAGGTTCATAAAAAGAAAATAGGCATTTTTGTGCTCTAGGATTTTTCCCCCTTCTTTGGGGAACTTGCTACTGAACAATACTTCCCTGTCTTTGTTCATGGAGTGTTTACACATGAATTTTCATGGAAAAATTATAACCATCACTAACAAAGTTATTACTACACATTGTATGACTCTTAAGCATTACTTTTTAGAACTTAGCTCATTTTAAACATCTTATATCTATGAATATTGACTCATCTCAGTATCACATCAATGCTGTGAGGGGAACACTAATATCTCCATTTTGAGAAACCTAGACATGGTGAAGTCAGATCACTTACCTAAACCTGGGTAAGTGGCAAATAGTGAGATTGATTTTTAACCCCAAGTCTGTGTTATTAACCCCCCTTACCACAAACTAAACTCTTAAATGTCAACCAGTCCAGCTTGCTGTAAGGATATAGTAGCGACAGCCAGTTCTCTGCTACCTTTCCAATGTCTCCTCTGTCTCTGTCTCTGTCTCTCTCATTTTTTAAGACAGGGTCTCATATAGCCCAGGTTGGTCTCATATTAACTATGTAGCCAAGGATGACCTTGGACTTTTAATCCTCCTGCCAATGCCTCCCAAGTACTAGAATTACAAGCAGGGATTACCAGGCTCAGTTTCCTGGTCCTCATTGATGTGAATGGTCTTGCTTATTTTATGGTACATATCTTGTCTACTGCAAGCCTGAGATAATATCTCAAGGTATCTAACCACATGTCAATAAAACTAATATTTCATGAGTCATTGAAAAATACATTAACGTATTTAAGCAATAAAGGTTTATTTCCTGCTGTCTGGCTAAGGATGCTCTTGACAGCTTTCATTATATTAGAGCACATGAGAGAGAGGAAGTACATGAAATTACAAAAAAACACAAGTGGGATATAAAGTCAAAGATATGAAAAGTTACAACTAGGGTGTTGTGAATAACATGATGTAGTACACTGAAGTCCATAGGGTCAATAGGTTTCAGAAGGTCAGTATATGCCTGTCCTCAAGAGAAAGGACATAGAGATACGATAACTATAAAACATTTGAAGTATGGTACTACCAGAAGACTTCTCAGGCAAGTGAACAGTTAGAGGCTTTAGAGAATTACCTTAGTCAAAGGCAAGCATTGGGGCTGATAAGCTAGCTTTGTAGATGAACGTGCATCCCACCAAGCCTGACAATAGAGTTCTATCCAGACCCACATGGTGAGAGAAGAGAACTGACCTACACAAGTTGTCCTCTGATTTCCACTTCTACTGTGGGGGGACCTGGGCACACATGCCTAATCCACATACACACATTTAAAATGTAATAAAAAAAACATTAAGAGGATAGCAACTTAAGTCACTATAAAATTACTTCAAATGCATGAACTTCGTGAGCAAATGAACTAGTAGAGAATTATTGCCATCACCTGCTTCTTTGTTCACATGGGCTCACAGCAGCATAGCTCTCCGTTCTATTATCTAGTGTGTTTTCAGGTTTTTCTCTGGGTGTAGGACTACGGTGTGGTTCTAATCGTTCATAGCATTGAGTTCCTCATCACACTGATTAATTAGAGATGAGTCAGGAACCTGCTCAGGGCTAAGCTCTGTAGCAGTGATCTTCGGGACCTTTGCAGGTACTAATAAGGAGAATATTGGATTTCCTTGGGAATTGAAACTATAGGTCTGAAAGCTTACAATGTTAGAGTCCACCATGAACAGGAACTTGGGAAGGGGATGAGTCAGCCCTGAGATACTTATCTTGAGGACATATCTTGACACCTGCATCAAGCTTCACCCGCACTCTATCCCAGGACTTTCACAAGCCATGAGTCAACAAATGCCATTACTTATTTCAGCCTTTTACTTTCTCCCTTTCTATCTAAAGAGTTACAAAAAGCAAGAACCATATAAGGAGAGTTTAATTTGTGTCCCTTTGTGAGAGAAAAAAAATGGGCATTTGAAGAAGGTCCTTGAAAGAACCAAAGATTGGTTTTTAGAGTAGCTTGTGAGCGGGATTAATCCTCCAGTGCCTCAAAGTAGAGGGTCCACGCGGCCCCTTAAGAAAAGCAAAGAAAATAGTCTAAACTTTTACAAAGCATCCTTGAGGTGGATCGGAAATGACTCCAGCAAGTGATTCCAGCAACTGAAAACCAGTGAAGTTTTATGGTGGCGGTTAAGAGGTTCCACTTGTGTTGTGCGACTTCCTAGTGGTGACCTTTGGCCCTTGAGCTACAGATGGCTGTGACTGGGAAATGGGACTGGCCTGGCTTTCCACACTCCTCAAGAGAGCAGACTGCGAGTGGTCACCAGAAATCCTTTCTTCTCTTCTTCCCAAGTACTCAGATTTTACCTGGGCTACGGATGCCCAGTGGGAGCCTCCATTTTGCCAGACTATTTTGTAGCAGATAAGGTCATGTGAATCATTCTCACCAGCAGAAAGGAAGAGGTATGGCCAGCCTCCTGTAACATAAAGAAATTGCTTGCATGCCATCTCTATGCTTTCTCCTTCCAGCTTGATCTAATTTCAACCAACTAAAGAAACACCGTAGGAATTGAAGAAGCAAGATTTAAACAATGTCCCTGAATGACTAACTGAAGGCACGAGAGCTGTCCCATGAACATGGACTACTTACTAGTAGATTGTTACTTGACACAGGAAAGAAAAAAAATATATATATACACATATATAATATGTTATATATAATGTGTGTAATATATATTATATATTACATATATGCAATATATAATGTATTGCTATATATTTATAATATTTTATTTTAAATATTATATATTTGTGTATTATTATATATTATATACATATAATATATATGTTACATACATTATATGTAATATATATATAGCCCCTGTATTTGAGGGCTCATTTTTCCAGCAGCCTGACACATATTCTAATACCTTTATTTTCTTACAGCATAGCCTTGGCTACCTTCCCTTAAAAAGATCATTTCCATCCCATAATTCTCTTTAATTGTGCCCTACCTCACTGTGGTCTTTTAGTCAACTTCTATAAGTCACTGCAACACCAAACTGAAACCTGTATCAAAACATACTGAGAAAATATCTGCTCAGTGGATTAGCCATATCAAGCAGGAGCCCCTCAGCTGTGGAAACTGGATTTTATTTATTGCCAAGACCCTCCCCGATTTGGGTTTCATGAGAAGAATGTTGGTGTCATTCTCCATCACCTGGGAGTCTTTTCCTGCTCGTCTCTCATCATTCTCATGGGATATTTCTAAGTACAACATTTTGTGTCGTTACTTTAGGTGCAGCAAAGGAGAAATGAAATTTAGAAATCTTTTTCTCCATAAAATAGATGGAATGCTTTTGTTTTTGTCACCTTGAAAATCATGCACAGCTTAATGAACAAGAACTCAGTTATCTCCCACCCCAAAGTCAGGGGGTATACTGTCTACAGTCCTCAGACTGACTAGCTGTGCCCTTCTGCTCTGCCCCAAGGGAGCGCCTGGAGAGTCACCAGGCTCTCTGCGGGCAGCAGGTAAGCCTCGCTCATCTCAGACACACCTATGATCCAATTCATACCCAGTTTCTATTGGCCCTGTTTGCTGCTGTCAGTGGAATTCATCCGTTTTAATTATAAGTCTTTTATTCAAATGACATGTTTTCTTCTCCATAATTTGAGCTTGCTTGGGATCCTCTAAGAACCTCAAGGTTCCTCTCCATAGACTCTTTATTCATCCCTGTTTTTCTTACCCCCCTTCTCTCTCTCGTCCTTTCTCTCTATTTGTCTGTCTCTCTGCCCCTTCACTCTGTGTGTATGTGTCTCTGTCTGTCTGTCTATCATCTATCTATCACTACCTATCTGTCATCTATCCTCTCTCTCTCTCTGTGTCTGTCTCTCTCTTTCTCTCTCTCTTTCATTATCTTAGTTCTTGAGAATAAGGCTCTGGTTGGCCAAGCTTACCTTTAGGTAGATAGAACTTTTTTGTTCCACATTTCCTTGTGACAGAGGGTCACCTTTGGTCACAGGACTCTTCCATTCTTTGAGGTCCAGTGTAGTGGGGTGAAAGAAGGGTCTGCTGCAGAACTTGAGGTGGCTCAAAGAGAACTCTTCTTACACATGACTATGAGAAAAGTAAGCCTGATAGTTAACTTTGCACACGCGTTCTCCTTTAGCCTTTCTTTTTATTGCTGTTTTATTTGGGGGGCACTGTTTGCTATTGTGGCTTTTATATTTGCAATGCTAAGGATTGAATGCAGGGCCTCATGCATGCCAGGCAAGTGCTGTACCACTAAACTGTATCCCCAACCTATGCTTTTACCTGTACAGTTTCAGATACCACTGGGTTCTTATTAAATAATTAGAAATATTAATTTTATATAAGTATCTGCATAATATTATACTATTAAAATATTGATTCAAAATAACAATTCATAATTATTTATTATATTTTAGCATGATGATTATTTATCATTAGTTATTATTTTTCACCTCTTATTGTGCCTATCTTATCATTAAACCTTATCATAGTTGTGAATATACAAGAAAAATATCTGATGCAGAGTTTGGTCCTACCAGACCTCCACTGGGAGATATATCCCCTACAGATAAGGGGACCACTATATTAATAGAATGGTTATGAAATCCATGAAACTTATGCTTTATATATTTACTTTCAAGGTTCATTTGGTCCATTGAACATGATACATTTAAACAGCTCAGTTAAACACGATGGATGACTTCTAAAGCCAATTTTGAATTCCAAACCTCTACTACATGGAATTTTCCACCATAAACCACATAAGAAAAACTGTCCAAGTTAAGGATAGAAGCCCACTCACATTTAGTCACCGTGGTAATTCCTTCCTGCTTCTAAGTGGCAACTACATTTTCAATCAGGTGCCAAAATTCCAAGATTTGCCATGAGCAAAGATTGTGTGTGTGAGTGGGCAGGTTACAAAAGAATTTAGTCACCCAAAGACAGGATACTAAAGGCCCATTTAAGTACAATGTGCCGAGTGACTGGCACATCACCCAGTCTGAGCTTCACTTTAAGTGAGTAGGAGCTCAGCACACAAAGACTCACCAAAAGAGGTACAGGAAGACAGTTATCTAGATCTGGTTATAGTCTAAAGAACTTTTTTCTTTTACTTTTAAATTTGTATTTATTTATTTAGGTCAGGGAGTATTACATGCCACTTTGTGTGTGTGTGTGTGTGTGTGTGTGTGTGTGTCTGTCTCTGTCTTCCTCTGTGTGTGTTTCTGTATGTGTTCATGTGTGTGTATATATGTGCACATGTGAAGAACAGAGAACAATTTGCAAGAATTAGTTCTCTCCTTCCACTCACAATGTGGAGCCAGGGGATTGAACTCAGGTAGTGAGGTTTGGTAGCAGTACTGGTACCTTCACATGCTGAGCCACCTGGAACCAGTCTTTTTTTTTTTTTTTTTTTAAGGTTGCTGTTTATATCTTTCATTATGAGATTTTCATACATGTGTATTTTGTGCCTTGCTCCTAAACATGTCTTCACAGGAGAATAACATGATATTTTCCTTTCCCTTCCCCATCACCCTCTCTGGCCCCTCCTCTCTAGAGCTCTCTTCTACTCCACTCATGGTCCTTCTTCTTTCATGTTCCCTTCTCATCTCTCTAGATTCTACCTGTGAGTTCGTCTTATTTCACTCAACCTCATGGTCTCCAGCTCCATCCATTTCCCTTCCTCTTTCCAGCTTACAGAACCCCATTGTGTATACACACGTTTCTTTATCAATTCATCTGTTGGTATATGTCCAGGCTGGTTCCATATTATGAGTTAATAAATGTGGGTGTAGCCTTTACATCATCCAAAGAAGCAAGGTTCCTGGTCTGGCCCAGCGATGTTGCTCTATCCAGGACATGGGGGTGCTTATGTCTACCTGCTCTGCAAAAAGACCAAGAAGGCAGATGTCTCAGTAGATTTTCTGTCCCTATAACCTACAGCATGGATAACTTCTAAGTAACAGACATTTCCCTGGCTCACAGTTTCAAAGGCTGGGAGGTCCAAGAGCACAGTGCCGGCTTTGGTTGCCTCATAGCATGGCAGAAAAGTGACATACAGGGATGGAGAGATCAGAGCTTAGCCTTTTATCAGGAGCCCACTGACATCATGGCCAAACCCTTTTGGCTAAAATTGCACAAATCTCTTAGTGAGGGTGGAGCCCTCATGACCTAGTCCCTTCTTAAGGGTCCCACCTCATAATACTGTCATAACAGCAAACAAATATCAGCACGTGGAGAGCCAAGGCAGATAAGAACCCTACTAAAGGACACTTAATGTGACCCAACAAGACTGTTAAGGAAGCCCACGCCAGCTACTGATGCTGGCCACTCTAACCCTTCCTTTATGAGTGTGCAGACAGGGGAAACCCACTAGGAAAATCTCAGCCACCAGGAAGAGGCACATTAAATTGAAACCTAAGAGAAAATGGCCTTAGCAGAAGAATGTAATGGAGAAAACTAAGTAGTGCTTGGAAAACATTCCAACTAATGTTTCCCATGAGATTTAAAAGATAATTAGAAGTTAAAATACACACTTCCATTAGAATGTATTTGAAAGTGGGAAATGGATAGTAATGATGAATTCTCATGGATTTGAAATTTTATTGCTAAAAAAATTTTTTAGACAAAACTGATAAGCAACAAAATGGACCCTGAAGGAAACCAAATTTATGTATGCATTACTTCTTGTCTTGGACGAAGTATAACCACAGTGATGCTGGGATGGGATCGCACCCAGTGCGTTAGACAGCCTGGGTTGAATTCTAACCCATTTCTCTTCGGCTTTTGAGCTTGTGATGTATTGGGCAGTTTTTCTAGGGTCCTATACTAGCAGCTGAATTCCTCATTGATAACCTGAGTGACCATTTCCTCTTTTACGGATTGCCGTGAGTATTAAGTGTTGTCTTAAGCATTTGCAAAATTCTGAGCATCTGGCATAAAACTCTCACATTTGTAGTTTCAGGGCAAAAGGCAGTGAAAACATCTAGAAAAAGTGTCAGGGAAACAAGATACTGCTTTACTGCAAGTCAGTGGTCTCTTTTTTTTTGTTCCCTTGCTTCTCACCAGGCAAATCTGCATACTGAAGTTCTTAATGGATCTCTGTCACTCCTCACTCCTTCTTTCCTACTTTTTAGTGTCACTTGGTTTTGCTCTTTGGGCAATTTTCTTTACATATCTGCCTCTCTGCCCCTGTTCCCTCTGAGGCACGGATCCTTTCAGAACTCCACCCTATGCTATGTAGCTCATCTGCAAAAAACCTTTCCCAGCTCCCAAACCTGAATAGCTGCTTTTCAACTCTAGCATGCCAATGAAAGTCTCTCTTGCTGAAATGCAGACTTCCAGGCCCCACAGTAGCCCCAAGACGTCAGGAACTGTGGCCGGCCCTGAGGGCCAGCATTTGACAAGCCTTCTAGAAGACTGTTCACATTTACTTTTAACTCACTGACCTAGGAAGGAAGTATCAATTAGACAAGGTTCTTCCTTCCTGCCAACTCTTCATCTATGGATGCTTCCATTTTTATTTTCTGTTCTTCCTTTCTTCCTTCCTTTAAATTTAAAAAGCCACACTGGACTCACTTTCAAGTTTCTAGTCTTCATTATCCTTGTGTCTCCTCCTCCTCCCCTTCCTCCCCTCCCCCCCTTTCCTTTGAACTCGCCTCCATTCTCATTGTTCTCCCTCCTTCCCTATCTTCCTCCTTCCTTCTCTTCTCCATCCCTCTCCTTTTCCCTCCTGCCTTCCTTTCTCCCTCCCTCCTTTCTCCATCCCTCCTCCCCTGGCATCTCAGGTCATTCAGGAGTATTGCATATATCTGATATTTCTTGTTTCTAGAACAGAAAGGAAGGAGAGGAAGGAGACTGACTTGTGCTGAACGGAGTGTCCTCTGAGGTTTGGACACGTTGACTATAGAGCACAGAAGGGTAGAGCCAGGAAACCCCAAAATGAGCACAGCTGGAAACTGTAAAGTTCCCCCTTCTTTGATTCAGAGAGAAACATGCAAACAGATGACCTACTGCTCCAGCCGTCACTTTCCAGTGTCTGGGATGCACGAAAAGTGCAGTTCTAAAAGCTGACAGCGGGTTGCCTACTTTCTCCTTCATCAAATTTTACTAACATGGTATCTTTCAAAAAGCCTTCCCCACATAGATCTTCCATAAAAACTCCTTAACTGGTCCTTGTGATACTGAAGTTGTAGATGAAGAAATTTCTTCTTAACCTCTAGCTTCGGAAGTAGGGATACAGGCAAAGTCCATATTATTCAAACAAGAAAGTTCAGAGAAAATCACTTAGAAGCTTATTGCTTTTTATTGCAATCTATCGCTACTAAAAAGTTGCATGTTAACTGAATTATGTGTAGTTCTATGTAATTCATATGTAGTTATATGTAAATGAAAGTACACCTAAACTGTATCTCCAAAGTCTATAATTTGGAGAAACCCTAGTAAGATTTTTGGCCATTAATGGATTCTGTTTTGCTATACAACTAACTGTTCATCTTACTATGTCTCATTTTGTAAGTTAAGGCTGATCAGAAATCCTGGGGGAGTGTTGCCTATAATCCCAGCATTGGAAGGTGGAAGCCCAAGGATCAGGAGCTCAAATTAAGTCTTGGTTATACAGCAAGCTCAAGACCAGCCTGGGCTATATAATACCCTGTCTAAAATAATAATAACAACAACAATAATAATGATAATGATAATAAGACAGGAAAGATCAATTTTCCTTAAAGACTAAGCATTTATTTTGAAAAATGTTTCGTTTAAAAGATTGGAAAAGTACAAATTCCATAAACATGCCCCCACTGAGTGAGAACATGTGCACATGAACGTGTGCTGACTGATAAGCCTCACAGCTTATTTACCAACAAAACAGAAAACACTATGGAAAGAGAACTGAAAAAAAAAATGTAGTTTGTTCTAGAATCTTCTTCAATCCCTACCCTGACCCAGGAAGGCAGACTCCTTTCACTTGAAAAGAGACAAATCATCGCCTTTTGGTTTTTGAAAAACAGATTCCATTTTATTTGCATTCACTCACAGAGACATGTTTGATCTGCTGAACTTGAATAATTTATAGATAGAAAGCTTTCTTAGACATAGCAGGGGATGAGGGCACCACTGAGAATCATCTTCCAGGGACTTCCTTGAAGCCTGGACTTCTCATCAAGGTCCAGCAAACACAACATGCTGAAACCGGCAGCCTTGGAACCTCCTCAGCCCGCAGTCAGGCAGTCTTCACAGAAGGAATGCCCATTTCCTTCTTATTATTATTCTCCCTCGATTGTAGAACAGCTTTATGGATAGCCACCCACACACCCTTCATCTGTACAAAACCATGTTAAGAAATACAGTGGGTTGAGAATGTTTGTGGGGGGCGGTTGTGGCTGTGAGAAAAAGAGGAGCCAAGGAGAGAAAGGGCCAAGTGAAGAATAGCTTCAATATGCCCGTCCCAAGTCCGATAAACATCTCTTTCATATTAAACGCTGGCTGGAAGTACTTTTACATAAAGGAGAGAGAGAGAAAAAAAAGACCTCTTCATGCTTTTGAAAGGTGAACACAAGATCAAAGAAGCCAGGATGGAAGTTCCTTGACTGGAATTCTACGAAACAGATGGAAAATTCATTTAAAAAAATAAAAATAAATATACTCACAAATAAATATAAGCCTCTAGGTTTTAAGACTTCTGGCCTGTGTTAGATGGAACATCAGGAGCCAATTAAATTGCTCTCCCCTGTTTGTTTATCCTAAATGATATGGTCTTTCCCCTCCTCTGATTAGACCAGCATTGCATCCGCTGTGGTAGGGGTCTGTCCCTTCACTTGGTTAAAGCCCTTTCTTCATAACACAGGAGTTGGAAAAACACTGAAAGTCTGCATTGTATCACACTAGGATAATCAGCTAAATATCCATTTTCTGTCTTATAATATTTTCTTTTGCCCCCAAAAGACACTGGCAGTTGGTGAGGGTCTGGGTCCATTTGTCTGTGACCCGTGGTACTCAGCCATTCGCCGTGATTCCCTTTCTGCATTTGCTTAGGCCTTTCACTGACTCCAAGGCATATAACGGGATATATTCTTCATGTCATGCTTTTGGGATATATTCTTCATGTCATGCTTTTGGTTTTCTTTCTTGCAGGCGTGTGCCCATGGGTCAGCTCTGAAAGAACAAAAACTAGGCCTGGAGCCTTGTTGTGAAATATGGATGTAAAGTGACAACAGCCCTTGAAGTTGCTGGTTGAGAGCACAACTCAGCATGTCTGCCTCCCATCTGCACATTGAGGATCATCCACCCAGTGAAGGGCTCTATATCCCATGTCTGCACATCAGCAAATCTATATTCCTGCCCCTGGGGTGTAGTCCCAACAGCAGGGTGAACCTTACACATTGGAAAGAGCTACCAGTTGGGTTTGTAAAAACCACAAGTCATGTGGCTGCTGACTTGTACAACACATGTAATCATTCTTGTACATGTTATGACACATATGAGGGGGGAAAAAAGAAAGAAAAGGAAGAAAGGCATTTGATCCAGTGTTCCCTTCCATCTGTTCACAGTGACTAAGACAATCCCACCCCCACCCCTGAGCCTCAGAGTGCTTAGATAAGCATACAATGTCTTTCTCTTCTTTCTTTCTTTCTTTCTTTCTTTCTTTCTTTCTTTCTTTCTTTTTTTTTCAGATAGGGTTTCTCTGTGTGACCTTGGCTGTCCTAGAACTCGAGCTCTAGACCAGGGTGGCCTCAAACTCTCAAGATCCACCTGCCTCTGCCTCAGGAGTGCTGGGATTAAAGGTGCACACCACTGCCGCCCAGTGAAATGACTTTAGTATCACCTTGAAGGTGGAAGCCATCTTCTACCCCATATCCACAGTGAGCCCAAATACACAATACAGAGCTCAGCTCTGCCATCCCATTGGCTCTAATGGGCTCTATGCCTGCTGTTTTACTACTACATGGTACTACTGCACACAGCTTTCTGTCAACTCAACCATCGCATTAAGTCATGTGCCTACAGTACTCGGTGGGCCATCTGTCTTGCTAGGTTCACTCCATGGATATTTTCTACTAGTTTCTAGGAGACAGAAAGGAACTGTTGCCTTCATAGAAACAGTATAGTTGCCTAGAATTGCTGGGTGTGTTCAGGTTTGCCTACTGGAGGTCATTTATGTTTGAGTGGCTGTAAAGGGTGGAAGGCTAAATTTGACCAAACTTCTAGTTAAGAGTCATCAACTATCACATCTGGGTATACACCCAAATGCCTCTTCACGGAATCATAAGGAAGTTCCCTCATCTATGTTTATAGCAGTCTTATTTGTAATAGCTAGAAACTGGAAACAACCCAGATGTCCCTCAACCGAAGAATGGGTCAAAAAACTGTGGTACATCTATACAATGGAATATTATTCAGCTATCAGGAACAATGAAATTATGCAATTTGCAGCCAAATGGATGGAACTAGAAAAGCTCATCCTGAGTGAATTAACCCAGACTCAGAAGGACACATATGGCATCTATTCACTTATAGTAGGATTTTAGCTATATAGTAGAAGGTATCAATACTACAACTAACACACCAAAGGGAACTTGGACATAGACTTCTTATTTTTAATTTTTATTCTTTATTTTTTATATATTAGTTATATATTTTTCTATTTTTTAGTCTTTTTTATCTATTGTATGCTTATTGGTTTGTTTGTTTAGTAGTTCTCTCTCCCAGGCAACGAGACACTTTTCACTGATGGTACTGCTTCGTAGATCCCCAATGAATGAAGAGGCTCTTGGCCCTCATATGACCTCTCAACTGAGATGAGCGACTGTTATATAAGGACACCCCACCCCAGAGAAATGGGATGGAAGGGTTAGGAGGTAAAGAAAAAAATGAAATGTGATGTTTCGGCCTTTTACTACTAATTGTCATAAACTGTTTAGGATAATTAAGAAATGCAAACTAATGGTTATGCAAGCCGGTCATTCAGTTAGGTGCTATGACAGCCTATTATAGTTACTTTCTAAGCTAATCAGAAATAAACCGGCAAGAGACAAGCAACATCTGCTTACCCTAATATAAGAGATAGATAGGGCCTCTTCAAAAACCTCAAGAGATCTGCAGAATATGGCATTCAAAGATGTTTTCATAACTTTAGATTTTTTTTATATCAAGACATATCAACTCCTGACAGCACCCCCTAGTCTCCTCCAAGTAGAAGTTGAGCATCGAAGAATCTCCAGTGGGAGATGATTGAATTAGTAGCAAGCCTATCTCTTGGTAGGAAAAGCCCCTTGCCCCAACTGTAGACAGAATGCTGTCCAAAAAGGACAAAGCCTGGAAGCAGGTAAGTCGACAGCCTAGCTCTGCCAAGACAGGGTAGGTAAGTCCTTCATAACCCCTGCTCTACAATCAATGTCTGTCAGAGAAACGGGGCCAAACAACTGAAGATCGATGCTGTAATGTATGGAGAGAAAATGGGAACTGTCCAGGCAACCACAGGTATGTCATTTCTTAGTTTGGGAAGCTGCAGGCCCTGTACTTCCTATAAAATCAGATATATTTATCCCTCTCAGGTTTCTGAGGTGGTTGAAGAACAGATAGCTAGAGTCTCATAATTAAATTTTGAGTTGTTTAGGAGTCAAGAGAGTGTTATAGATCTAAGAAGATACTTTTAAAATTGTGTTGCAAGTTAGTATGAATGTTGAGTCAGATATAGACATTTAAACTCATGGAGATGTTTAGATAGTAGAATGTTAAAGTCAGGTACCAAATACATATGGACTGGTTATTGGGAATGTACGTTAAGCCATATAACCCTCATAACTGTGGCCTAATTACCTCTGTTGTACTGTATTGTATTTGTTATTATAAGAGAAAGAGCCATTTGTTGGACTGAAAGGGGAAACTGTAGGGGGAAATAAGATATACCTTAAAATTAAAAGAAAAAAAAAGGGAAGAGGGTGGGGGGTTGAGGGTGGGAGGGTGGGACTGGAGGGGGAATAGGGAGGGGACTGCGATTGAGATATAACTTGAAGAAATAAAAAATAAAGGAAAAAAAGTTAAAAAAAAGTCATCAACTATGTAGTAACTTTGAGATTAGCCTAAGCTACATGAGTCCTTGGAGAGAGGGAGAGAGAAAAAGAGAGAGACACAGAGAGAGACTTTAATCTCTAAATCATAATGTGCTATTAAAGGGATAGCACATAATTTTTTCCTTTATTGATAATAGATTTTTTCCATATAATATATTCTGATTATGATTCCCCTTCCCCAACTCTTCCCAGATCCTTCCCTCCTCCCCTCCCAGCCAAATCCACACCCTTTCTTTCTCTCCCTCTTTAGAAAACAAAGAAATATCTAAATAATAATAATAATAAAATAAGAAAAAAATAAACGAACTACAATAGGACAAAACAAACAGAAATAAAAGAGCCAAAAAAAAGTACAAGAAACACATCTAGATGCAGAGACACACACATTTTCACACATGGAAATTCCATGAATACACAAAACTGGAAGCCGTATTATATATGCAAAAGACCTGTGAGGATTTTTATTTTTTTTAAATACTTTATTTTTTTTCTTCAAGTTACATCTCAGTCACAAACCCCTCCCTATTCCCTCTTCCTATCCCGCCCTTCCACCCTCTTCCCCCCAGAAGTTTCCCCTTTCAGTCCATCAGATGGTTCCTTCTCTTATAACAGTAAGTATTATACAAAACAATAGATATAAATATGCCACATTTATGAGAGTTAAATGGCCCAGTATACCTTCCCAATGTCCAGTTTATACATATTTGGCCCCTGACTTTAACATTCTACTATCTAACCAACTCCATGAGTTTAAAGGTCTATATGTGACTCAACATTCATACTATCTTGCAACACACTTTTAAGAGTATCTTCTTAGATCTATAACACCCTCTTGATTCCTAAACAACTCAAAATTTAACTATGAGACTCTAGCTGTCTATTCTTCAACCACCTCAGAGACCTGAGAGGGATAAATATATTTGCTTATATAGGAAGTGCAGGGCCTGCAGCTTCCAAAACTAAGAAAGAACATACCAATGACTGCCTGGACAGTTCCCATTTACTCTCCATACATTCCAGCATCAGTCTTCAGCCTTTGGGTCCTGTTTCTCTGACAGACATTTGTTGTAGAGCAGGGATTATGAAGGACTTACCTACCCTGTCTTGGCAGAGTTAGGCTGTCAACTTCCCTGCTACCAAATTTTGTCCTTTTTGGACAGCAGTCTGTCTGCAGTTGGTGCAAGGGGTTTTTTCATGCCAAGAGAAAGGCTTGCCACTAATTCAACCATCTTACAGTGGAGATTCTTCGATGCTTATCTTCTACTTGGAGTAGAATAGGGGGTGCTGTCAGGCGCTGATATGTCTCGATATCAAAAAGAAAAATCTTGATTTAAGATAACATCTTTGAATGCCATATTCTGCAGATCTCTTGGGGTTTTTGAAGATGCCCTATCCATCTCTTGTATTTAGATAAGCAAATGTTGCTTGTCTCTTAGCAACTTGATTACTGGGTAGTTTAGAGAATATCTGTGATAGACTGTCATAGTAGCTAACAAAGTGACATGTTTGCATGACTAGGAGTTTGTTTTAACTATCCTAGACCGTTTTAGACGGTTGGTATCAAGAGGTCAGAGCTTCACATTTTATTTTTAAGTATCTCTAGGAAGCGTTACCTTTAAATTTGTATCAATATACAAAGATCTATTCAATTGTGGTTAAATATACTCTTAATTATGTATCAATATACCAAGATCAATGCCTATGTAGCCTAATATAATCTTAATATTGTGTCCATATGCAAGGGTCAATACCATTGTGGCCAACTATAATCTTAATTTTGTATCAATATACAAAGATCAATACCGATGTAATCCAATCAGTCTTATTTTTGCACAATAAACAATGGTCAATACCACTTTAGCCAAATAAACTACTAATTTTGTATCAATATACAAAGGTATAAGGGCATATTCAATAATCTGCCCCTTCTTCTTGGACCTTCCTGTGCTATGTCTATATCTCATTTTTCTCAAGCCCATGCACTCCTACTTAGGAGAGGAAGAAGGATACAGAAAAGGAAAAGTAGGAATTCCCTGGGGCTAACCTCCAAAACCCATTAAGACAGGACCATTTATCAGCTTGTAGTCTCTTCCCCTACATATCAGTTTTCAGTTATCCTTCAAATAACCTAAAAGAAGGGTGGAGAAACACCTTCCCCATCCACTGGGCATGGGACGTCGCTCTCTTAAAGTGACTTCCTGCTGATTTGGGTCGTAGTAGACCTGTTTGGGGCCCGAACCCAAATGGGAAAAATGATTAAAAATGTTAGTACACTCCTTTTATGTTCAGTCCTTCTGTTCTCAGCTGTTTAGATGACCTAAGGGGTTTGTAGGCAGAAGCTGATCTTGCAGGCTTCACTGAGGTTCCTGCCGGGGCATTGTGTAGAGCTGAATGGTCCCAGTGACATTGGATTGCGGTGGTGGTTGCAGGCCCCCGATGGAGACAGCTATTGAGGAAGTCTGCCAGGCAGAATCAACTGGGTCACTCGTCCTCCTTGGTGCCTGATTCTGCTCTCTGCTGAGGTTTCCGCTGTCCAGCCGTCCCCGGGCTCCCCTAATGGACGCTTCGATTCTCCTGGAACGATAAGAACAGAGCCCTGCCCCAATCCCAACCCTAGGACAATTGCCCTCTTTTTTTTTGGGGGGGGGGGGGCTAGGTAGTACTTCTCCTGAAGCAAATTTGGCCTTCTGACAACATACAAAGCGTTATCTTTCAATCCGGGTTAAAGAAGAAATCATTCTGTCACCTTGGAGCTAAACCAGCTCTAGTGTATATATTTTGAGATCCCAAAGGACAATCTGCCTGCATCGAGAAGGCCTTTTGTAAGTAGCCTCCAAACCTAGGTCCCTCCAAATCCCATGTGTGTGTCTCTGAACTCTAATTATTGGGAACAGGGACCTGTGTTTCCCATCTGAAGGGATCAAAGATGTGTTCCACCACTCCTGGATCGAAGTCTTTCTCTATTTAGAGTTTGCCCTGCATCAGGCTGACCCTGAGCTCCGGGATCTGCCCGTTTCTGTCTCCAGTGTGCTGGGAGCTGGGACCAAGGGTGTACTCTTCTTGAATGGTGGGACCAAGAGTATGCACCCCCTGTGAGGATTTTTAAATAGACGCTCAGCCAAAGCATTTCAAGGTGATAATTAACTGCTACAGAGTCACAACCTGGCCAATACACGATAGGCACAGTTTCACTTTCATTCACAAAAAAAAAAAAAAAACCCTTAGGAGGGAAGGCTTTCTCTCCGTGTGTCTTAAACACAGGGAGACAGGAATTCAGTGCTCATTGGTCAGAGTCATGGAGCAGAGCAGCGACAAAGCCAGGATCTGAATTCCTATCTAACAGGCTTCAAAGCTACCACCTCCGACCAGAAAAGTATAAAAGGATCACGTTTGGAATTGACCTCTCAGAGTTTCCCACCTCCAAAGTCTCTTCTAGCCGTAAAATGAAGGTTCTGTGATAAACTCCAAGTCTCATGCTTATTTATGGATCAATTCACTGTCTAGTCTGGCAAAACTTTGCTGAATTACCCACCTTTAATTTTCACCTAGCTCTTAATGCATCTTCCCATCTCCCATGTTCGATCTCTTGCCGGCCTCTCACTCCAATATTCGAACATTCACTCCCCGCCTGTGATTTTGGGGAGGTATGCCCTCTTCTCTACACCAAGTCTTATACATAAGTACTCTTGAGGTTTTAGGTTTCCTTAGAGGCCTTTTCAGAAAAAGTTAGAATAAGGGTAGTTATTCCCTGACTGTTCATCCAAATGTCATTCTCTATAATTATTCTATATAGGATATGGTATATATTTTCATTTGAATAGGCTTACATAATATATAATTCATATAAGTTACATATATACCACATAAACTATCTTTTGTTTTAAATATGACTATGGTGTTGCTGTCTTCTGAAGCTGATGGTTCATGCACATTTATAATTGTAAATTGCTGTGATGGTTTAAATGAGAATGGTCACCCATAGGCCCATATATTTGGATACTTGGTCCCCAGTTGGTGGGACTGTTTGGGAAGGATTAGGAGATATGGCCTTGTTGGAGGAGATGTGTCATTGAAGGTGAGCAAGCCCACACCATTCCTAGTTAGTTCTCCACTTCTTGTTTGTGATCAGGGTAAGCTCTTAACTCCTGTTCCAGCACCACACTGTGTTTGCCTGCCTGCCACAATGTATCCTGCCAACACAGTTGTGGACTCTAACCCTTTGGAATAGTGAGCCTCAAATTAATCTCTTTCTTTTATATGTTGCCATGGTCATGGTGTTTTGTCATGTCAATAGAAAAGTAACTAAGACAATTGCTATTGCCAAAATTGAAATAGACTTCAACTTGAAGATATTTTCTTAGCATGCAATACTATGTTCTTTTGTATGCAATAATATAAAGGTTATCTTTTCTGTATTATAGATAGTTTACTTATGGATAGCAATGTCAAATAATATTTTAGTAAACACCTTTGAGTAATGGAAAATTAAAACAAACAAACAAACAAAAAAACATTCCACACACAAAAATCACAAAATTAGCATAGAGCCAGACCTTCTGTTGCAAGCCTGTAGTCCCAGATAATCAGGGGAACTGAGACAGAAGAATCACAGATTCAGGCTAGCCCGGGCTATAAAGTGAGTTCAACTTTGAACTTGGGCAATTTACTGAAACCTTGTCTCAGATAAAAGGAAGAGGAGGGCTGGGGTGTAACTGAGTGGCTCAGTGTTTGCCTAGTGTGTGCCAGGCCCTGGGTTCAGATCACCAGCTACTACTCAAAACCAGTGATTCTCAAATTAGCTGCACATTAAAAGTCCTTGAGACACTTTAAAATAATACCAGTTCTTAGATACTAACCACAGAGATATCATGGATTTTTTTTTCTACACAGGGCTTTGACTATATCTATCTCTCTATCTATCTCTCTATCTATCTATCTATCTATCTATCTATCATCTATCATCTATCAGTTTACTTATTTCCGAGTGATCCCAGGGCTCAGGGAGGAGCATTATTGTCTAAGTTTTCTTGAGCTCAAAAACAAAGGCAAGGCAAGGAATCATTCTCAATTCCACATACTCACATCCCAGCCAAGAAAGTGTGTCTTCAGAAACTTATTTGGTTCCAGTAAAAATCTAGAGAAAGGATTTTCATCTAATAAAAAGAGGGAAGATTTCTCCATCAGAAAGGTAATTAGCCTCTATAATTGGCCTCCTGACTATAACTGAATGTACAATCTGAAACCTCAGACCCAAATGCAGGCCATTTCCATAAAATCCCATTGAAGGCTAAATTCCATTTATCATCAAATTTCAATGTTTTGCATATTTGCTCAATTTTATTGGTTTCTACTTCTAAATATCTTCCTGAGGTTAAGGAACTGCAGTATCTCCCTGCAGAGACCTTTGTCCATTCTTAGCCAAAGATGGGGTTCTATCAAATGCCAGCCAACTCAGGTATTCAGCTGTTTTTCACTGATTAAGTATGTTACACACAGACCAAACATGACAACTCCTCTGCTGGCCACTCCTGTCACTAACACATCAAGCTTCAGTTGATACCCTAAGCACTACCACCAGTGGACACCACTCATGTTAATGGGTATAGAGATTTTTTTGCCTTAATCCCAGTTGTCTATCAGAAAGAATTCTCTTCTCATTCTGCCTGCTTGAGTTACTAGCTCAAAACTCAAAGAATGGGGGAGGTATTTCTGATTGCTGAGCTTAAGTATCCAGTTTAGCTTTAAGGGAATCTGGGAAAACAAGGAAGGATCTAGATGCTTCACCTTCCGCAGCAGGAATTAGGCAAGACACAGATATGAAGCTATTTCCAAAATATAGGTAGGCATATTGGACAGCCCCAGCCTTACAAATGTTTTCTATACAGCTGGTTAAAATTATTATTGAAAGAAGAAAGAAAAGGGTGAGGGAGAAATATTATGAGAGTTGTCCTATCTAGTGCAAAGAAAAGCCATTTCTAGAATTCAGATTCCTTTTCAGGGAGGTCCACAATTGTATAACATGACACTGATAATGTGAATTAGTTTAGTTTTTTAATTTCAATATCAAATAACTAGTAAGTTCTTTTCTCATGTAACCTATACTTTCTGGATGCCTTTGGGACACAAATGATCGATCATAATTTCCCTCCAGTTAGGACCTGCTAACATCTGCACCTGCCTCATGACAAAACAAATCTTCAATAGAAATTTCATTCTCAAATAAAAATAAAAAATGAAAAAAAATTTTTCTTTCTCACACTAAAAGCAGCAAGATGAAGCTTTCTGGAATGGGAGTATCTCCAAAGTCTAAGTTATTTGGGTGAGAGTGACAACAGGAGTTTCTAGGAATGTTCTTTGTAAGAAAATGATTTTTCCAGTGTTTGGGAAATACTGTGTTTTCTGATACCATGCCCTTCCTCCAGTGTCCAGTGGACAATTGTGAAAACACACACTATTGCATGCAGATACACACACACACACACACACACACACACACACACACACACACACATCTTAGTAAGAAGAATAGATAATTTGTATTAACAATTTATCGTCTACATTTCTGAATCTAGAAAGGCAACATCTCTCAGAGAATGCCACATCTGAAACTCTGTGGGTGGCCTTCTTCAGGAATAGTAGAGACTTTCAACATCCTTGTCTCTCTCTGTGTGTGTGTGTTGGTAGTAAACATTTATGTTGGGGAAAGACCATCATACCTACCCAATACTGGGCTGCAGAAGAGAGAGAGAAGCTCACAAAAAGATACACATATAGATACACATACAGAGATATGCACACAGACACACATGTATATATACACAGAGAGAAACACGCATAGACACACACAATTGCTGGAAGCCTTGAACTGACAATGCTTTCATTGGGAATCAAGGCTGCCCCGTCCATTAGCATCCTTTCATGAGAACTATAACTTAGCAGAGCACTTAGCCTGGGAAAGGAAGCCGAAGACCTAGATGATACCTCTTTCCTTAGGTAACAAATCTCTGAGTTTGTGACCTTTCTTCCCTGTTAACTCTGTTCTTGTAACACGGTATTCATTCCTCTAACAGTTCATGCTTCTATTTCCTCCCAGATCCAAACAATGCAAAAGACAGGCAACTTTCTCAAATGTGCCCTTAGCTATGTGGTTATGCTGGGTTTTTTGTTTGTGTTTGCACAGGTTTATGAATCACTGGAACTTGGTAAAAGAATTGGCAGGTGCAAACAAAAATAGGAAGAATTTTTTTTTATACTCTGGCAAGATGGAAAAGAGATCTTAAAACTATGTCTAGACATTTCATAAATGGAAAGTATCCCAATGGTGTGAACTTGAGGTTATTTTCAGTTCTTTTTGTTGTTGTTCTTATTTAAGGATTCCATCTCTATTGTCCTAAAGAAATAGACTTTAGAGACTTAAAAAAAAAAAAACTAATCTTATTTCCTCCTACCCTTAGATGAAGAAGAGAAGGGAAAAAAAAAGGAAAACTGAATCTGTCTCCATTTCTCTGTCCTCAAGAGTTTTTTAACCTACTTCCTCTTTTTGCCAAAAGTTCCACAGGGGCGGGTCTCTGAGTGAGGGAGTCCAGCTTGGCGCCAGCACACTCACAGTCATGGTGATAGAGTGTCACGGAATTTTGTTTCATTTTTAAATTTTCTTTGGTGCTTTGCACATACTCTCCCACTGATCTGCCCTCAGTCTCGATGAAAGCTTCTGGGTGTGTTCCTCCTCTCAGCCTCAGAACTACATCCATTTACCGAAACAAAGAAAAAACTAACACACTGAGTGTGAACCCCATCCTAAATAAGTTTCACCTTCCACCGAGTTCCCTGCTGTAACATTCTCATCCTAAGTATTATTCTCTTAGAGCCAGACAACAGGAAAATATTAAAGATCTTTGCTCTAGGGTGGAAAGTTGGGACACACCACAGCAGGTTCTCGGGAAGCAGCTAAGTCTATGGATATTTTTCAGCTTTTGATGAGTTGGGTTATCAGTTGAAGAGTTATTTAAGAATATTTTCTAATTTCACACCACATACTTAGCCTTATACTCACTGATAACTGTAGCCCTTACCCCTCATCAATGAAGTTTCTTTTGCAGAAGATGAGACCATTACCAAAATCTACAGCTAGTCAAAATGCAGAGAACAACCTACTACAGATTTCCCAGCCCCAACATCTATATCTACAACACAACTCCTGCACCTAATGCTCCAGGAACATCTCAGAAGAGGGATGGAAAGATCATTAGAGCCAGAGGGCAAATAAGTCTCCTGTGAGATTGCACCTTCTAGCTATGATATGGAAGCTACACCTGTATAATTTCAAAATGGCTGCCCAAAGAAGACTCGAGTGATTTCAACAACAATTAACAGACGCCTAACATAGATGGGAGAAATCTCATGGGGCCCCACCCATAGATAGAGATCCAAAAAATTAGCAGTTCATGAGAGAAGGAAAATTAGTCTTCCCTGTGATCAGGATATACCCCCTGATTAGTTATCCAATACCAAGTAGACAGCCCAAGAGGTTAGCAAGCAACACAGAAGAGACTCAGCAGGCTATATTTGCATATTTATTTGTATGTACATGTATTTGAATATGTATATGCATATATGTAACAATGATGAAAGAAGAGGAGGCTATGAAATTTGGGAGGGAGCAAGGGTAGGTATGTAAGGGGTAGGAGGGAGAAGGAGGGGGAAAATGATGTGATTATATTTTCATTAAATTTTTTTTCAAATTAAACAAAAGAATGTGGCCTTAATAATATCTTAACTAGAAAGGACTATCAGTCTACATATGCCACTCTGGCCTAGGGCAGGATACTACAATAATTGATACTGTTGTCTAAGAAAGAAATGGGAAGAGCTTCAGAGAAGGCCCCAAGCTATCCATAATAGGAAAACTATGTGGGAAGAGCTGGTAGGAAGAGGCAACTGACAAAGGCTTTGCACATCTTGAAATCAACAGTGTAGTTGTGGAAACTTGTCTCCAATGGGAATCTTTGAGAGAGCAGTGAATTACATTTTGGCTGCACCATTTTGGTGAACACATGGGAAAAATAAGAAATGGTTAATTGAATTAGAGTAGCATTGGGAAGACTGAGCCAAGCAAAGGCAAATTCTAGAGACATGGCTCTCGTGATCTTGGTTGTAGGGACAGAAACTCAGATGACATGTTGCCTGTGGAATCTCTAAAAGAGCCAAAGTTGAGCTGATCCTTAACAATCTTGAGATCAGATGGACAATGTCTGTCCTCTGGGTCTCCAGATGGTTCCTTGTGACCTTTCTGAGAGGGTGGTAACCGAGTGATGACTTGAAGGACTGATCACTGCTATTGAGTGGACACCCTGCTGGCCTCCAACCAAGTCTGAAGTCACTTTGTCATACTTGTCATCATTTCTAGAAGGCTCCAGTTTAAAAGAAGCCTACAGGGATGGTGGAATCTCCCCATCTCAACTTCCTAAAGCATGTGGAGGCCACAAAGCTGAATGCCTTGGGACAGACAACTCTCACACAGCAGAATTTATTGAGGTAAGAGCTGCTTACAAAGCAGGCTAAACATCTGAATAAATTTTTTAAATTGGTAAATGCCCCATGGCCTGCCTCAATTCCAGGCTGCTATGTGTGATCAGTAAGAACTCACTGGGGTTTGGTGACAAAGTTTTGGCAAACTTTGAACCATATGGTTTCCTGAAAAGGTCTAGAGAAACAAACTCCTTTGGCCCAGGTTTCTAAGAATCTAGATAAGATTTATGCTGGCTGGCTTTTATGTCAACTTGACACAAGTTAAAATAATCTGGAAAGAAGGAATCTTATGTGAGAAAATGCCTCCCGAGGATCGGTCCGTAGGCAAGCCTATAGAACATTCTCTTAATTGATGATTCATATGGGAACCAAGTCACTGTGGTGGGGCCACTCCTGGGGAGGTGGTCCTGGATGGTATAAGAAAGCAGGATGAGCAAACCCTGAGGAGAAAGTCAGTAAGTAGCACTTCTCCATGGCTTCTACTTCAGTTCCTACCTGTAGGTTACTGCTTTGAGTTCTTACACTGACTTCCTTAGGTGATGGATTCTGGTATAAAGGTGTACATGAAATAAACCCTTTCCTCCCCAAGTTGCTTTTGGTCATGGTGTTTCGTCACAGTGATGATAACCCTAACTAAGATAAGTTATGAATATTCTCATGGTAGGAAAGGGGTAAATTCTATAGAAAAAAGATTATTTTATGTTTGTAGTCTTCGTGTGAACATTTGAACAATTCAGTTTGTATTGAGATTGGCATTTACACTGCATAGGATTCTAGCTTCCCAATAACTGTACTCATGCTAAATTCACTTCCTAGCCTTATTTATCAATTGTGTATTTAGTTACGTTGTCTAGTAAAGATACACTTACATATTTTTCTTATGAACTTATCATCACCAATGTATTTATTTTACAGTTTCATTCCATGACAAAATATCTATGGTAAAAATGAATCAAATAAGATTAGTACTTTCTAACACTGACTTCTAAGTGAGCTGGGAAAATCAAAATGGAATCTACTTTATTATTATCAAATTATTATGACAAAACCATCGATTTGTTATTTAATTCATTTTGATTACTATAAAAGTGATTTGATAACAGTCCCTCCCAATGGTGCTGCTCTCAGAATTGAGGTCCCATGTGTATTACACTACCTGGCACAGAAGAACTGCCCAGTACATTTTTCTTCTGAGACCTCTGGGTGGTAAACCTTTTGTGATCTTTGTGTTTCCTGTTTGTCCTCTTGTGAGACTATCACTAGCAGAATTTATTATCTTCCCCCTCAAGCCCCTATACTTCTCTATCATCAGACTTGGATATATGCTATTGTTCCCTGAGCCCCTTGTTACCTTCACTATTTCTCCAAATAATTGTTTCCCCACCATCAGAACATCACTTTCACAAGCTTCTTCTGGATCCCACTTCATGCTCTTCCATCTCCTCTGCTTATTCCATGTCCTAGATTTCTTTCCCTCTTCTGGATGAGTCTTTGGCCAGTGCCCAGAAGCAGCCTGCCTTGAATCACATCACCTATTACACTAACCAGTGACTATAACTTAAATGGTTTCTCTGTAGCTCAATTTCCAAAGAACAAGGGAGAGATGGAAGGAGGAAATCAGAGGTCGGGGGTAGAAGGAAGAAAAGTTAAAAGGACGGAGAGAGAGAGAGAGAAACAGAACAAGACAGACAAAGAGTGACAGAGAAAGATAGACTGTGACAAAGAGAGACATAGAAATAGAGACAGAGAGAAAAACAAAGAGAGAATGGCAGAGAGAGACACGGTAGCAAAGAGAAAGACTTAGAAGGAGAGAAAGACATATATAGAGAGGGGAGAGACAGAGAGAAAAACAGAGAGGGAGACAGACAGAGAAGGGAGCCTCCTAGTTTTTAATGGCCCTGAAAAACATAAAGAACTAAAGGAGCACAAAAATGAGGACTTGTCTTCCAATCCTCAGCATCCATACCCCACATAAAAAGCTGACCATGGAGACTGGGCCCAAAATAAAGGACAGAAGCCATGGGTTGTATTCCAGTCACGGAGCTCTCAGAATTGGACTTCTCAAGAGGTATGATCTTCTCCAGAAACAGTTTTCTTGTGTGAAAAATGAACTTCTGCCCACTCACCCTCTTGAATTATCAGAAAAAAAATTCCAGCTCAACAAAGTCAAAATGAACTTTTCCACACTGAAAAATATCCAGGGTCTGTTTGTTCTACTGAAGTCACAAATGTAACTCAAGGTAATGCAGCAAGTTCATTGTGTTCCATTTCTTCCAAATGCAAACCTCTCACTGGATGTTTTGAGGGCAATGATGAGATCATTGGTTTGACAATATTCTTAATGATCCATCACAAAGTGAACCTCTGGGCAACACACTCATGACAGTAGAATATACTCTGGGCTTGCTGTAATACAATGTGTTGTGTAGGAATGACTGAAGCACATAGTTGTCTCTGTTACAGTATGATGTACACAGCATTAAAGTCACACACACACACACACACACACACACACACACATACAGATAAGTATGGTCACACAAACTTGTATCCCCAGTGCTTGGGGAAGGGGGAGATGGAGAATCACTGGACCTAGATCGTCAGCCTAGATCCAAAGTCATGAGAGATCTTGCTTGAAGGGCATAAGCCCAGTGATAGAGCAGGGCACCAGATAGCTTTGCCTGACTCTGTACAGCCACACATATACCAACCATTCCATATACCGCTCAGCTCTCACACATACACACAAGATAAATAATATTAAGAGCGAAATGCAACTCAAAACAACTCTGAGATTCCATCTCACACCCATCAGAATGGCAAAGATCAAAAACTCAAGTGAGAACACATGCTGGCAAGGATGTGGAGAAAGGGGATCACTCTTCCATTGCTGATGAGAGTGCAAACTTGTACAATCACTTTGGGAATCAATCTGGTGATATTTCAGAAAATTGGAAATAGTTCTACTTCAAGACCCAGCCATACCGCTCCTGGGCATATATCCAAAAGATTCTCTATCAAACCACAAGGACATCTCCTCAACTATGTTCAGAGCAGCTATGAGTAAATTTGTAAAGCCAGAAACTGGAAACAACCCAGGTGTCCTCCAACTGAAGAATGGATTTTTAAAACTGTGGTACATTTACACAATGGAATACTACTCAGCTATCAGAAACAAGGAAATCATACAATTTGCAACCAAATGGATGGAACTAGAAAAGCTTATCCTGAGTAAACTAGTCTAGACTCAGAAAGATACGCATGATATGTACTCACTTATAAGTGGATATTGACCATATAGCAGAGGACAACCATCCTACAACCCACAGACCCAAACAGACAGGAGCCTAGTATAACCATCCTATGAAAACTTCACCCAGCAGTGAGTCATGGACCCTGTTGCCTGTTAGTGGAACACATTACCCTAGCTGGGTTGCCATATCAGCCTTAGTACAAGAGGAAGCTCTTAGCCCTCATATGACTGATGAACTGAGGGGGGGTTGATATATGGAGGCTCCCGTCATCCAAGGAGAAGGAGAGGACAGAGATGAAGAAGAGAGAGGAAGTGTGGGACCTAGAGGGGAGGAGGGAAGGGACTTTGATCAAGATGTAACTTGAAAAAATAAATTAATAAAAATAAAGAAATAAAGAGCTGGGCACGGGAGCACATATCTGTACTCTCACCACTCAGCAAGGAGGAGGATCAAGTTCAAGGCCAGCATGGGTTACATGTCTCGAATAAAACAAGAAAGAGGGGAAGGGGAGGAGAGAGACTAAAACTATAAAAAGGTGGAAGAGAAGCTAATAGATAGATACCTTGTCGTGGTCGACACACCCCTGTGTTGACAGTTAAAGCAGAGTCTGAAAAGAATGGAGAAAATCTGCTCACCTCCATGCACGTCAGGCCCCTCCCCAAACTGACCAACATGAAGCAGCATGTTTTGACTTCTATTGATGACTCATATTTCATTTTAACTTAATCTGTAAAAGAACAAAATTATCACTATCTTCATCTCATAGACATTGAAAACGCAAACTTAGATGCCCAGTGCTGGAGAGTGTCTCAGATGGCCTGATCACAGCACCCCTGCCCCCACTACTGAGCTCACTCAGAGGCCAACCTGCCATGGCTTCCTGCCCAAAGGAAGTAAGCATCTAGCCTGCCAGTTCCTTCTGGGGCTTACAGGCCTACTCTCTTGCTGATACGTTTTAAGGTGTGAGGGGCTGAGGAGTGGGTGAGGATCTGACTAAAAGTATATTAGTGCATTTGTCCCGGCACACTAGTATCCTCCATAATCCTGATAAGACATAAGTAATAAAACTGCTGCCTTTGAGGAAAGTTCCTCATATCATTGCATTTAATTTGTAAAACAACCCTGCCAGGAGCTCAGAATTATCTCCACTTTATAATGGAGATTAAAATGGTCAAGTGACTAAGTCACTTGGGTGGGATTTACCTAAGACCTCTGAGGTTTCCCGAAGCTCTCATTTTACCCACAGTATGGTCTTCTAATTGTTTTTTGCTTACAATACAAATATGTTTACAATACAAATTTTTGCATACAGTACAAATATGTATTGTAATTCTCTTGCCTGCAGTCCATGACTTATGGCCAACTTTAATTCTGCATGCAAAGATTAAAATGATAAAGATATCAAAGCTGTTCATCAATTCCAGATTACCTCAAATTGCCAAATAAAGCTAACTTATCCCACAGGCCAAGACCTTTCACCAAGAAAAAGAATAAAACAAACACATTATTTTATCTTTCATCATGTGTTTTGTGAAGTCCCAGAGAAAGGAACTCAGCTGTAAAATTAAAAAACAAAAACCAAACGGTTTGCAAAGAAGTTCTGACATCTATATATATTTTTTTAAAGATTTATTTATTATGTATACAATGTTCTGTCTGCAGGTATATCTGCAGGCCAGAAGAGGGCGCCAGATTTCATTATGGATGGTTGTGAGCCACCATGTGGTTGCTGGGAATTGAACTCATGACCTCTGGAAGAGCAGCCAGTGCTCTTAACTGCTGAGCCATCTCTCCAGCCCAACATCTATATTTTTTAACAGGTGAGAGAAAGTAAAAATGATGGATACTAGACTGACTTCAAGAAAGTAGGAATGGTCAAATTCCACAGAGAGAGACTGGGGCTTGAGTTCTAGTCTTGGATCTATTTAAACAAGTGTCCTTGGATGGAGGGGTAGGGGTGAGAGAGGAGGGGGGAAGGAGAAGGAGAGAAAGGGAGAGGGCTCCCAAAGGGTGGAAGGAGAGAACTGAATCCCACAAAAAGACTTACCTCCTCATATACAGCATGGTAGGTAAACATGCTCAAACACATACATGCGTGCGTGCGTGCGCACACACACACACATACACACACACATAAATATATCAGAAAATACTAAAATCTTTTAAAGAATTGTTCTCTTAAGAACTCCATCTCACAAAACACAAATTACTAACATCAGAAGAACTAAAGAGACAGCATAAATTCTAACAATGTTAAGAAGATATTAATTAGAAACTGTGTCTGTAACCTTGACAATTTAAGAGAATGAACTCCTGATCAATTCCTGAAACTGACACAAGAAAAAAAAACACTGAAAATCTGAATAGCTTTAATATAAATGATATTCTTAGATTAAACCCTGATGATGGCTGTTGTTTGGCCCTGCTAGAGCCCAAGATCTACAAGGTACATTCTTTTTACATGTGTTCATGTACACACAGTCTTGTAGGGTGCTCTGACCACCAAATCTCCAAGGTTTCACTCACATCCCTCTCTTCCCTCTACTCCCACTTGCTACATGCCCATCCTCTCGCATACTGGTGTCTTCTCTCTCTGCAGAGATTATCTGTATTTAAGGTCAAGAAACTTGCTTCGACCTTCCTCTTAGGAAGAAGCTCCCACATAATAGACATTTAACAAAATCTTTGTGGTTACAGAGCGGGGGGAGAAAATCTTTGTAAGTAGGTAGAGTTAGGAAGCATTGTAGTCTATACTCTGCATTTTCTGCAACTGATTCTCAAAGAGAAAGTGGAATAACTGTCATTTGACACTTTCATAGAAGAACTCAGGCACCGCCCACTTCAGCATCAGTCTCCAAAATAAGTGTGAGAGGCTCCTCGGTCAGACCGACTACATCGATGGTCCACAGAGATCTAAAGAGCAGGAGCATTGCTCGCTTTCTGGAGGATTCTGCATTGCCATTCTATTCTATGCCAGAGAGCCTCAGTGTCGGGCGTCCTGGGGCAGGGTAGAGGGCTAATCCAGGGAGACATGCACCCCTGCCCTCAATTACATTCCATTACAATCATAATTAAGTTTCAGCTTGCCCATTTTAACACTTGTGTTGAAATCTAATAGCCATTTAAACAATATCAAGAGTGGGTGCCTACAAGAAGTAGCCAAGCTAGACTGTGATCCCAGCACTCAGAAAGCTGAGGCAGGAGAATTGCCAGAAGTTCAAGGCCAGTCTAGACAACACAGTAAGTTGCACACCAGCTGTGGCTATAAAATAAGTGTCTCAAAATAAAACAAGAAGCAATTGGGCCACTGGGCATCATCTTCATGAATGGATTTACTTTTTCCCTTTTATTGAAAACAGATTCTTTTCTCATACAATATAGCTTGACTACAATTTCCCCTCCCTCCACTCCTCTCAACCCCTCCCCATCCCTCTCCCATCCAGATCCACTCCCTTTCTGTTTCTCATTAGAAAAGAACAGGCTTCTAAGAGATAACAACAAGTACATTGCAAAATAAAATGTAATAAGAAAAAATCATCACATCAAGGCTGGACAAAGCAAACCAACAGAAAGAGCCCAAGAGAAGGTCTAAGAATCAGAGACCCACTCAGTCACACACTCAGGAGTCTCATAAAAACACTAAACTGAAAGCTGTAATATATACACAGAGGACCTGATACAGACATATGCAGGCCCTGTACTTGCTGCTTCAGTCTCTGTGAGTTCATATGAGCTTTGCTCAATTGATTTAGAGGGCCTTGTTTTCCTGGTGTCCTCAATCTCCTCTGGATCTTCCACCTCCTTTTTCACAGGGTTCCCTGAGCTCTGAGTGGAGGGATTTGATGGAAGTATCCCATTTACAGCTGTGTGTGCCAAGGTCTCAGTCTCTCTCTCTCTCTCTCTCTGCAAAATGTCTGGCTGTGGGTCTCTGTATTTGTTCCCATCTTCTGCAGGAGGAAGCTTCTCTGATAATGGCCAAACAATGTACTGATCTACAGGTATAGCAGAATATCATTAGGAGTAATTTTATCACTACTTTTTTTCTCTTACACTTTTTTTTAAGGCAAATAGTATTTGGTTTCACCCTAGGTCTTTAGGATACCTTGTAACCGAACTTTTAAATTATTATTTAACACTTATTTATTTATTACTAAATTCACTTGTAACAAACACCCACAATTTCTTAACTATTAATCCTATACATTCCTACAACCCCTTTAACCTATCCACTAAACCTATTGATAATCATAACAACCACTTTCATAACCTTTTAGAATGATACAGTCTCTGGGGCAGGTCCTCAGTCGTCAGGAACACAGTCTTTGTTGTAGATTCTTTAACGCACTTAGCAGTCCTTTTTCTGGATCTCTCAGATGCAGGTTCGTCAGGGTAAGTTGGTTATTGCAGTCTCACCTTAAATAAGGCTTCATGCTTTCTTCTCTGTGGGAGACCCCAGCCGTCTGCAGGCCAACTTACTTCTTTTGAATCAGGAACTCAGCTGCTCTGCCTCAGTCCTTAAAGCCAGGCACCGTTTCCCCTAGGCCACTGATCGGACAGATCAAACCCCTCCAGGCAAAAGCTGAGCCACAGGGTTTAGTCCTTGGCCTTTTGGTGTCTTGCTCAGGCTTTCTTTGCTCACCAGCTTCTTTCTGCTTCAGGGAAATCTGGCCATCAAATGATGGCCAGCACTTTTTTCAGCAGGACTCTTGGAGCTCTCTAGCATCAGGGGCCTCTTCTCCTTCTGGGCTCCATGCACTGTCCTTAAATAGGAGGAACTCTGTTTCAGCTTAATTTGGGCTCCGCCCACTTAGCAGCTGAAAACAATGTCAGGCCAGATACTTTGTTTCTTCAAGTCTATTGAGTCTTTCCTGTTTTTCCTGACTTCAACCTTGTTTTTTCAGTCTATTAAGTCTTTCCTGTTTTTCCTGACTTCATGCTGATAATGCTCTTCAGGCCCCGAATTAAGAGACAGTATCAGAAACTCCTATATATTTTCTAAATCTAATTTATCTAACCCCTACATACCTCATCTCTGGTTCTTGGGCACCCAGGCAGTTTCCAGGTGTGGGTTCCAATTGTTGGACTGGCCCTTAAGTCAAATCAGACACTGGTTGTTTACACACTCAAGCTTTGTACCACTGTTGCCCTAGCATATTTTGCAGGCAGGACACCACTGTAGAACAAAGGGTTTGTGTTTGCATTTCTCTTTATGTAGCCTCCAGAGCACCTTCCTTTACCAAAGACACTAAAAGGTAGGAATGTAGGTTCTATGCAGGCACCAGCTTGATCTTTCCATGTTCAATGAGTTGTGTGGATGTTGTCTTCGGGAATGGGGTCTTGCTATCAGGTTGTAGAGAGCAACCTATTGTCTTGGCGACAGCCTGGATTATTTGGGGATTTCCATGAAACCCCTTGGGCCAACAACTCAATTGGATGTAACCCAATCCTGGCATTGGAAGCTTCGTTTGATGATAAGAGATGGCCAGCTTGGATTCCGTCTCCCTCATTATTGGAAGACTTCATTAGGATCACCTTAATATATTTTAGGAAGTTTCCAATGTACTAGGTTTCCATGCCACCCTTCAAATTCCCCTCAATTCTAGCTGTCTTTCCCCACACTCCCTCTCTCAACCTGATTCCCTATTCCCATCCTCCTTGCTCCCAGTCCATGCATTAAATCTATTCTATTGTCCCTTCCTAGGGAGACACATGTGTTGCCCCTTGTCCCTTCCTCTGTACCTAGCCTCTCTGGGTCTATAGTTTGTGACTTGGTTATCATTCACTTAATAGTGAATAGAATAGATTAATTTTTAATCTTATTATTGCATTATTTGGTTAGTTATCATGAGACAGATTTTATTTAAAAAATGAGTCCCTGGTTCTTTTCCCTTCCTTTCTCTTCTTCCCTCCTTGTCTCTCTCTCCATTTCTCTCTGTCTCTGTCTCTCTATCTCTTTCTCTCTGTGTGTTTGTGTATGTATACAACTGTCTTACTTTTTCAATTGCTGTGATAAAACACTATGACAAAGGAAACATTAAAAAAAAAGTTTAATTTGGAGCTCAAAATTCTTGAGGCTTAGAGTCCATGGCATCATGGTGAGGAGCACAGCAGTAGCCAGGTAGGCATGGCACTGCTGTGGCAGCCGAGAGCTTACACCTTTATCCTAAAGTAGGAGGCAGAGAAAGAGAAAGATAACTGGAAATAACTTTTGAAACCTGAAAGCCCATCTCCAGTGACACACCTCCTCCAACAAGGCCATCCCTCCTAACTCTTCCCAAACAGTTCCACTAACTTGGAACCAAGCATTCAAATATATGAGCCTATGGAGGTCATTTTCATTCAATCATTCACGCCACCACAACACTTGCGCCTGTGTATTTCCACTATTATGATGAAGCCAGTAAGAGAATCCCTTACCAGATACCAGTGCTTCCTACTTTGCTTGCATTTATTTATTTGTTTCTTTATTTATTTATTTGACATGAGATATCACTATGTAGCCCTGGCTGACCTAGAACTTGCTTTCCATTTGGCCTTGAACTCACAGAGATTCACCTCCATCTGCCTCCAGCATGCTGAGATTAAAGAGGTAGGATACCACACTTAGCCTTTCTAGCCTCTAGAACTGTCAGAAATAATTTCTTCATAAATTAGTATTTTGTCACAGAAGTAGAATATGGATTCATTTCCGTTAAAGCCTCAATCCTCTCCCTGAATCTTCAGCAGACAGTGCTGTGGTTTGCATGTGTAGTGTCCCCTGGAGGCCTATGTGTTAAACACTTGGCCCAATCTATGGTGTTATTGGCAGCTGGTGAAACCTTCAAAAGGAAAGGAGGGAGGAATGGAGTGACTTATGGAAGAACACTGGTTAGTTGGAGGCTAACTTAATCCTTTATCATGAGTCCCCATTGTGGTGTACCATGGTACCACAGGCCAAAAGTCACCAGGGCCAAGTACCGTGGATAAAATATCTGAAACAAAACCAAATCCTTTCTTCCTAATGCATTGAATATCTAGGTTATTTTGTCATTTTGTCACAGTGATGGAAATCTAACTGGCACAAGTTCCAAGTGTGTTAACTCATGTTCAAGTGCAGAAAATCTCCAGAGCCCTCACTCCGACTTCTTTAAAGTAGAGAGAGGATTCTGAGTCCTAAAACTAAAAAAAAAAAAAAAAAAAAAAAAAAACAAGGAAAATCTTTGAAGAACTAGGAATGGGAAAAAGGAGGATGGCAAACCCAGAAGGAGCCAGGAGAGGCTGTGCAGATAGGATTCTGCCCATGCATGTTCAGAAAGGCTGTGGCTCAGCATGGCTGGGAGAACTGGACTGAAAGTAGAAAGGGACACTTAATAATGGGGCCTATGGCCAAGAATCTTTGCTTCCTGCTATCTTAGTAAAATTTTCTAAGATTATTCCAGTCAAACTATTTGAATTTATGTAGGCATAAGGTTATTGTGTAATTCAAATTCTTATTTCTGTGCCCCCCCCCATATCTGGTTGCAATCCTTATTCTGAGAATCTCCTGTTTCAAAGTTGTGTAAACTACTCGCCAATTGTCCCCTAATATGCCAATAAAGCATCTTACAGCTAATTGCTGAGCAGGGGAGAGAATCGGGCTGGACTTCCTGCCCTTCAGGGGAGGAGGAGTTAGAGGAGAGTTAGAGATTCAGACATGGGAGAGGTACAGGAGACACCAGGAAGGAGCAGCTGGACCAGAGAAAGCACTAAAAAGCAAGTATCTCAGGGATTTTGGCAGAGAGAGTCAGACTAGCATAGAGGGTTAAGAACAGACTTAAACTGCTCAAGATTGTGCTGTGAAGCTTATAAAACAAATAATATAATAGGGTCTCAATTATTTGGGTGATAGCTGGGTTAAGAGAAAAATTGAGAAACAAACACAATTATATAAAATTTACAATAAAAATTTATGAGTGTTTCCTCTGCTTATATGTTTCCAGACTGGTACCATTATGTCCTCAGTGAGGAATTCACATGCTGCCTTATGACCATCTTCTCCCAGAGGAGCAGACTATCTTCATCAGCTTGTTTTTGCAAAGGAGAGATCATGTCCATAGTGCCAAGACCTACCTCAAGACAGAACCCAGAAGATTCAGAAAGGCAAGGAAGTGAGGAAATGTGTGTGCCATATCCTATAGGAGCCACCCCCCCACAAAAAAAAAACCCACCAGGTAAGATCTGTCTGATTACTGCATGTTCTGGAATAACATTACAAGGAAAGCAATAGGTTCAGCTAAAGAACTAAGGTGATATACTTGGGGTCTGGCATGTCCCCAGGGGTTCATTGTGGAGTCCTTTATTCTCAATGCAGCAAGATTCAGAGATGGAACTTTGGGAAAGTCAATGGGTTATGAAAGCTGCAATTTTACAATTTGGTAGTCTATTGGGGGTGATAGAAATTGAGGAAGTGGAACCCAATCAGTGATGTGACCTTCTTGTTCTGAGCCCCTTCTCTCTGTTTCTTGGACCTCACAAGGTGAGCAGCCTCCTGCAATATGCCTCTGCCATGATACTTTGCCTCACCAACAGAGCTATGGGCTGTAAACTTTGAAACTAAGAGCCAAAATAAAATGTCTTTCTTGGAGCTTATATTCTCAAATATGTTGTCACAGCAAAGTAAAGCTGACTAACATGTTAGGCAACACCCTTCACACACTGGGAAAATGTGGAGGCCAGATGACATAGTGCTGATATGAATTTATTTTTAGGCCTTCCTAGTGAAAAGCAGTATCCTCTGTTAGATCATAGGGGAGTGGGGAAGGTAGGATAGCTGTCCCTGTGGACTTAAGCAAAAAGTGGGATCCCAAACCCCCTGTCCAACAGCCCTGACATGTCCTCACACTGATGTGTGTCCAGCCAGTTTGGATGCTCCCGGGACTGATAATCTAGACCAGCTGTAAGCACAGAGGACCCTTCCAGGAAACTCTCTTGGACAATATTGCTAACTTGTTTCCATGAGCACCAAGTTGTTTGTTTTAAACAGAATTCATGTGTTCTTAAATTCTCTAGACTTCATACCTTAATTATAAAATGAGCAAAGGCCATGTCTGGTCAAAGAAATGGAATATGACAGGATAACCAGCAACAAAACTTACCTCAGGCATGCTGGGAACCAGGAAGCTACAGAGTCACAAGGTTAATCACCTTATGGATGTAACAGTGTGTGTGTGTATGTGTGTGTGTGTGTGTGTGTGTGTGTGTGTGTGTGTGTGTGTGTGTGCGCGCGCGCGCGCGCGCTGTGTTAGGTATATGTGGGGACTTAAGGGGAAATATAACTCCCCATTAGTCAAGTAAAACAAAATTTTTTAAACCTGGTAAGTAACGACATCAGCTTGTCATCTTCAGTTAAGGGATCAACCGTTCTGCTCTTGGGGTTCAATCTATTTAAAATCCCCAGTTTTCTTTAAGGATTATTATGATGTCATTGTTCCTCTTGTGCATTGGTTCACAGCCCATGCTGTGTGTTGCATTGACCCGGAAAATGTAAAAACAAATGAAAATTCTACCAAGCTCTAATTCCATTCAAAGAGATCCTTACTCTATTAGTCTCAGAGTGCAGCCTAAGGTACTGTAAAGTCCCTCTGTTAATTCTGGCAGGTAGGTAGCAAAATTTGGGGATAAGGGATCTCATGCCTTAGTACTGCTGGCTCCTTTATTGAAAATACAAATTATCATAGAGTATAGTGGCACATATCTGTGCTCTCAGAAGGAAGCCAAAGCAGAGGGAATTAAAATTCAACCTGGGTTACATAGTGAGGCCCTGGCTCAAATCAAAACAAAACCAGGCAACAAACAAACAAACAAGAAAATTTTTGTGTGCCATTCAAGTCACAGATTCAATCATCTGGGTTTTAGTAAAATCTGGTGATCTGTGTGTGTCAAGTTCCAGAAACTTTGCTCTTTTTTTTTTTTTTTTTTTTTTTTTTTTTGGTTTGGTTTTTCAAGACAGGGTTTCTCTGTGTATCCTTGACTGTCCTGGACTCACTTTATAGACCAGGCTGGCCTTGAACTCACAGAGATTTGCTTGTCTCCACCTCCTGAGTACTGACATTAAAGGCGTGAGCCACCACACCCGGCATTTTTTTTTTTTTTTTTTTTAAATAGGAGATTTGCTCTTTAGTCAGCTTCCTTTGTTAAGTCTGGAATGGAGGCCAAACTTCTGCATTTTCAGAAGCCCTAGCTGGAGATCCAAAAAATTCATCACATTTGAAATTCATGACTCTCAACACAATAAAGTAGAAGAGCCTAGGAAAGAGTGCCCAAGGGGGCTCAAGGAGCAGAAAGGAGTGATTAAAGTGGGGCAAGATGGCTGCTCAAAGTAAGAAAGAAAAAACTGCATGGTGCATTCCTGGGAATGGACAGTAGAGATGGGGTCTGCCTTAATGGAGTACTTCCTGTCTGATCAGCTCCCAGGAACAGCCTCATCATGCTGATTGTCTTAGAAACCTGTTAAGCTTTGAATTGCTGCTTCCCAGGGCCCTTTTTCAGTCTGTCACATTAAGACTGAGAAGACACAGTGAACTCTATAAAAGACCACTACACAAAGGCCTAATTCTACAATTGCATCCTGCCTCCCTAAAAAGATGCAAGCAGAAAACTCACTCACAGAACTTCTGTGTCAGTTGTGCTGGGAATGAAAAGAGAACTCTCATTTTTTTTTGAATCATCAATACATCTTTGGAAAGTACACACTTAAAGTTAATATGATTGATTGTTCATGGGAATCATTACTGGATTAAAAGGTAAAAATAATTTAAGGCATTAAAGATAGTTCCTGATGTGTAGTGAACATTTTTTTTTAAATATACCTTTTCTTCAGTGTTTCAAGTTTAGGTCTTTGATCCATTTAGAGTAAATTTAATTTTTGTGCAAGGTGATAGATCTGGGTCTAATCTCATTTTTCTGCATGTGGACATCTGGTTTTCCCAGAACCATTTGTTGAAGGTGATTTTTTTTTCCTCCAGTTTATGTTCTTGGCATCTTTGTCAAGTATTAAATGGTTGAAGTTACATGTACTCATATTTGGGTCTTTGATTTTGTTCCATTGGCCTACATGTCTGGAGTTTTTTTGGCACTATTATATTGTTTGTTTGTGTGTGTTTGTTTGTTTACTGTGTCTCTGTAACATATCTTAAGATCTGGAATGGAAATCCTTCTAGAATAGTTCTCTTTGTTGGATTGTTTGGGCTATCCCAGGTCTTTTATGGTTCTGTATGAATTTTGGGATATGCTTTTCTATTTCTGTGAAAAACAAGATGGGCACTTGACTGAAAATTCATAGAATCTGTAAACAGCTTTTGATAAATGCTCATATGCTCACAACATTAATTCTACCACCTGATGAGCATGAGACTTCTTTCCATCTTCAGGGTCTGTATCATGTTCTTCAGAGGTTTGAAATTTTCGTTCTAAAGATTCTTTACTTTAAGTGTGTTGCAAGATAGTATGAATGTTGAGTCACATATAGACCTTTAAACTCATGGAGTTGGTTAGCTAGTAGAATGTTAAAGTCAGGGGCCAAATATGTATAAACTGGACATTGGGAAGGTATACTGGGCCATTTAACTCTCATAAATGTGGCATATTTATATCTATTGTTTTGTATAATACTTACTGTTATAAGAGAAGGAACCATCTGTTGGACTGAAAGGGGAAACTTCTGGGGGGAAGAGGGTGGAAGGGCGGGATAGGAAGGGGGAATAGGGAGGGGTTTGTGACTGAGATGTAACTTGAAGAAAAAAAAATAAAGTATTTAAAAAAAATGAAAGAGTTAAAATAGCCATATGAAATGAAAAAAAAAGATTCTTTACTTTAAATTCACAACAATAATTAGAAGAAGGCACAGATATTTCTTGTATACTCCCAGTCCTCATATACATCTAACCTCCCAGGTGATCAAAACCATATGTGAGTGGTTTATTACAAGTGATAAACCTACAGTGGCCCCCATAAAGACACACAGCTGTAGTATTCTCTTTAGACAAGAAGACAATGCCATGCACCTACCTTTGCAGCACAGTTGAATAAAAACTACAAAAGCCCATTGTTTTAGACAAATTCCCACACTACATTTGTGACCCCAAACTGAAAACTAAGCTACCTACCTTACTTGAGAAATCAGCATCAGAGATAATAGCCCAACTACCAATCAGGTCAGTTTCAATTGGTGTGATAAGGAACTTTCCTCTGCCCATAATCCTTACAACAAATTATATAATCTGAGGTGGACTGGCCAGGGATTGTTCTAGTCTGTCTCACTGTCCCCATAGTTTAGGGGAAGTAACTTTGAAATGACCAGTCCACTTCTGTTTTGTATTTGTTTGTTGGCTTGGCTTGTAATTGTTACTTTTATTTTCTGTTTTCTTCCAGTCTTTTTCCATCTATAAAAGATGATGTTTTTCTACTAAACTCATTAGAATAATGATTCTATTTTGCTAAACAAAGTCTTTCTTGATTTTAGAACTTAAAAAATAAGTTGTTTAAGGTCATTAAACCAAGTTGTTATAAATCTGCCCTCTGTTGATGGTATTTTTTATATAGAGTTAGCTTGCTTTCTTCACTGCCTTTTAATTCTTCTGTGTTTTGATATTAGTTTTATTATGACAGTGTAACTTGTGCAGCCTAGACCTCAATGGATAGAGGGATTGTCTGTCTCTAACCTGCCCACCTCAGGGGTCATCCTTAGGGTCTTAAGGAGATTTACATCATTATGAAAAGAACTCCCAGGTAGGGACTTGTCAAGAAAAGCTACAACTTGTTAATGATTTGCCAAAAGTCAACTTCTGAGAGAAGATTAAAAGGAGTAAAGCAGGGGACCCAAACCCCAGGCTCCAGCATTTGGAGGAGCCCTCTTCTCACCCCAACAGAGCCATTCAAAACTCACCTGGTCTTTACAATGAGGAGTTAGCTGTGTAAAGTCTCATTCACATCTAATCATCAATAGCTTCACTTACTGGTGAGAAACTAGGAAGTGGCAAAGGGCTGAAATCTGTCTCTATACAAAGCTCAGAATTGTAACCATTCTGTAAATTCCCTTTTCTTAGTAATTATTAGCCCAACTTTGCTCATTATCAAAATAGGCAAAGGCCAGCTTTCCTAAGGTGACCCAGAGACATGTTAACACAAGAAACAACCTCAGATGGTAGAAAGAAAGTTTCTTTCTTTAATCAAGTTCCACCAAGGTGGAAACGTAAGCACAGTTCATTCATGAACTTAAAGCCTCTGAATTCACAAGACTCCAATTTACCTCCTGATTCAGGAAGTAATCCCTTTTCATGAAAGCATGGCATCCAGAGGTAGGTCACAGTCACATTTGAACTGCAGACCTCAGTTAAAAGTCTGTGCCTTGATTTTACCCACTTGAACTCATGCAAACCTTGCCTTTCTCGCCATCCTTGCAAAGGTGCTTTTCTGAAATGCCAGTCCATAGACTTTGGCCCAAATCTGGGGCTCTCAGAGGCATACAGTGCAGGTGTTCTATTTTTCATCTTAACTCTGATGATCTCTTCTTCTCATGCCCTCCATCTCTGTGAGACTCCTCGAGGCCAACTTATGGCTTCTGTGCCCTCTGGACACTCTTGAGTAATATTTCTAGGTTCTACACTTTGCGCATATTTTCTGACATTGTGAAACACCACCCTCTGTTCTGTGCTATATTCACGTCTACCTTGGTTATCTCTCATACAGCTGTCACTCATGGAATTTTCTCTGAATCGTCAGCCTGTTGCACTGTCTGTATTTTCCAATGGTCAGGTCCCAGAATACAGATGAGAAGTCTCATTCCACTTGCTGTCCCAGCAGGTGTTCTCAAAGGCAGTGGTCTGACATTTGGTAGGGATTTGCAAAAGAGATAGGACTTCAACACAACATCCATCCACAGAGCCTGGTAAACCAGTCTATAATTGTTTGGAGCTCTTAAGGAAATGAAATCCCAGCAGGCTCCTGGATCCCTCCTTAAGTAGCTTCCTCCACTCCCTTAGGCATTTGCCTCCATATATATATATATATATATCCTTCCCTGTAAGGTTTCCTTTGTCTGGACTCACAGGTGTTAAGTAAATACCTGACATAGCTTTTGGGAGCTTTTGCAGCCCATAGAGACAGGGGGCCTGGCATTCCTGCTAATGCAAACTCTAGTAGTTGCCCCACACTTTGTGGATTTGACAGGACTTCACCAACAGGCTTTTGCCTGCTCTCACAGAGCACAGAGAATATCTATAAATGTGCATTTGTTCTACCAAGTATAGGAGAGGCAAGCATATGTTTATTTCACATGTTTTAATTTTTGTCCCATGATCTCAAGGTGTTCTGAAGTGAAGGCCAAGGGACAAACCCAACAAGCTAATCACAAAAATTATCAATCCTGGTTTTGACAACTCAAATTCCCTATCAAGCAGAGCCAATGTTAATACCATTGATAAATGTTATAGGTCCCACCAGTGAGTTAAAGTGAACTCCGTACAATCAGAAAACTGCACTCAAATCTGCTGACCCCCAGGAGTGTCTTCATCTCTATCCCCCACAGTTTTTCCCACCCCAAAACATCAGTGAGCCAAAGGCTCTATCAGTCCTGATCTCTGTATTCATCTTTTGAAAGAGGAAATTGAGGAAGTTAGTAGTTGAGAGACCTGGGAGAGAAGGGGAATCATTTCACTTCTCTATTAGGAAAGCCGAATCGTTACCTCTGTGCTGAATCACTGCTGCTCACCACTATTCTGCTGGACAGTGTAATACAGAACGCTACAGCAGAGTTGTTTATCTTTGTGTCCCTCAAGGTAGATGAGGCTAGGAAATCACTCATCCACTTATTTGTTGATTCATTCATGATGTATGGGGGTTAAAATGGACATACATTTTATTACCTAAGCAGGAGCAACTTATAAACTGAAAGGGGCCTTTGTTAATTACAGCAAGACAATAAAGTCGTACCAGGACATTCTGAACAAAATGGAAGGAGTGGCTGTGCTCTATGCTAAAGCACGCTTTCTCTAAACTAGGAACTACAGTGCCTTGTGTAAAGATAACTTAGTATGTCTGTGGATGGGGGGGGGGGGCAGCATTCTTCTTTCCAGAAACAAAATCAGTGCTCTCACCTGCTCTCAAAGATACCAAAAGGGTCTGTGAGCCTGTGGAGTCATTTGGGTGAGACAAAAATATATGCTGGCTCATTCAGCCACTCATTTCTGAACTCACACAATTTTCTTTGTGTAAAGACAATTTATTCTCTATATATTGAGAACATGATTTTTTGAGAGATAGTTCTATACTCAGTGTCACTGGTTAATGAGGAATAGATCACCAAGACTGAATCTCACTTTCTACAGTACTCTCTTTGAAAACAGTTAACTCTGTTCTGGGTTCATTTCAGTTCCTGTGATAAAACATCCTGCCTGACACAAAGCAACCTCGGGAAGAAGGGCTACCTTAGCTCACAGTTCTAGGCTGCTGTCCGTAGGAGGTCAAGGCAGCAGAAGCTTAAACCAGCTGGTTTCATCACAGTTGCAGTCAAGAGCAGAGAGCAATAAATACATGTGCGGTCATTTTCTTGGTTGCTCCACTCTCATACAGTTCAGGGCCTGCCTAGGAAATGGTGTTGCCCACAGGGGACTGTGTCCTCACACATCAATCAACTGAATTATGACAATCCTCCACAGATATGCCCACTGAGACTGTCTCACCAAGTGACTCTAGGTTGGATCAATTTGATGATTAAAGCTAGCCATCATATACTTTTTCATCCACTCACTGGAATATATCACAAGTTGGTAAAGATCAAACTAGATGAAGCACAAAAAAGTATGTGTCTGGTGTGTGTGTGTGTGTGTGTGTGTGTGTGTGTGTGTGTTAATTATATATATATTAATATACATAATATATACATATCAAAATATAGCAAAAGGGGCATGTAGAAATGGTTCAATGAGTAAAGCATTTGTTGCACAAGCATCAGAGTTCAGATTCCCAGAATCCATGTAAAAGTGTTGAAAGCCATCTGGTCACCAAAGCCTGCCTATTACCCCAGGATGCATGAGACAGAGATCATGGATCATCTAGGGTAAGCTGGCTAGGCTGGACTGACTGGCTCTGTGAACTCTGGATGCAAGTGAGAGAACCTAGTTCAGTATATAAAGGTAGAGCATGATCAAGGAAGCTACTCAATGTCAACCTCTGACCCCATTTTCACATGTACCCATACAAATGTGAACACTCATACATATGCATACACACACACACCACATACACACACTAATATAGCAAAAACTCTTGCCCTCATTTTGCTTTATAGGGAATATATTTTCAAGGACTTTTCCCCCCTCTAACCAATGGGGTCAATCTCTAACTTTTTCTTCTAGTTCCAATCCAAGCCTGAGAGCACATCATTTCATTCAGCCTCTTCATGTTCCCGAATCTAAACAAATAACAGTTTCAGCTTCCAGCCACCCATGTTCCTATCCCTTTCAATATCAGACATAGATGTCCCATGGCCATCAACAGAGCCAGAGCCAAGAAATGACTGGAACCTCTATTTAGCTCTGGGAAGCAGGCCACATAAGGAAGAGGGAGGGAACTTCCCCAAGTGTCCCACATGAAGTCACTTTTGGCTCAGTTCTGATTATGTGAATGGCCTGAATACTGGAACTCCTCATCTCAACAAATAGCTCATGACATCCTGGGTTCAGTTCTTAGCCCTGTGACCTTGGACAATGCTGTGACTGACCTTTCCTCCTTAACCTTGCAGTAAAACATATTGGGATCCACATCTTCTAACAGTCAATTCAATTGAAATCAGGTCTTGAGGGTGGATTCAAATCCACTTGAAGAGATGATTTGGATGAAAGCAAGCATGGCTTCAGAATGAAGACCATGTGGGGACACAGTGAGAGGACAGTCATTTACAAGCCAAGAAGAAAGAAACTGGGTGAAATGAAAACTGCTGATACTTTGATCTTAGACTTCTGGTCTTCATAATGGTAGAAAAAATAAATAAATCCCTCTAGTTTTAGCAGATAGGCTATAATTCCTTGTTATGGCAAGCCTGGCAAAGTAACTCAGGAAATGCTTCATTTAATCTGATGTAAGGTATTCACTGCAGTACTCCCATGAAGTTAAATGGAAAACAAGAATGTATAACATACTTTGCAGTTAGGGCACTGATGTGTAGAATTGTGTTGTGTAGAATGCACTTGTCTATTTACAAGGTGTCTAGCAGTCAAACCACCCAGAAGAGAAGCAAGTGTGTGACTATTTGAGTATTCTATCTCCCTACAGAGATGGAGAAAGATCCATGAAATAATATTTATTTTGTGACTCAGATACCCTTTGGCCCTTTTCTGTTGTAGCTCAAGGCTTAGTAACCTGCCTTGGCCAGATCATAATAAGCTGAACATACAAAAGCTCTTAATGTTAAAAGCACAAATTTCTAAGTATCACATGACACTTCAAAAGCAGAAAGGAAAATACATGAATAACATCTGTGCCTGTGTCCACCTTACCTCTGCTCTCCCTTCAATCAGTTTGTCACCTGACCTATAAGCAACTTTTGAGCTAGCCCTTGTACCACCCCCCACACACTGCTAACTGGTACCGCGGTTAATTCAAACCCACTTGACTCCCAACCCACTCTGTCATCTACCTAATGAGGCCTTGGGGTGGGGTAGGGAGGCAGTGTGTAATAACTGTCAAGGAGTACAGCTGCTTGAGTCAGAGTCCCAGCTCTGCCAGCTAATAATTGTATAGCCTCACCCAAAAGTAAGCCTTCATATCTTCACATGCCCAAGAATGAGTTTATAAGAATGCCTCACAGTGCTGATGGAGACGAAGAGGAATGAGAAGACAGCATTTGGGACAGTACATGCTATGACAATCACAAATGTTAATCTTTTATCAAACTCTTTTTTTATTATATCTTTTTTTTTCAACATCTCCCCCTTTTAGTCAAAAACAGGCTCTTTCTCTTATAACAAAAAATACAATACAACACAATAAGAACAATTAGGAAACAATTATGAAAACTCTAAGGTATGACATACATTCCCAATGTCCATCCATATGTATTTGGCAACTAATAAGAATATTATATTATTTATCTATCTTCGTGAGTTTAAAGTTCTACACCTAACTCAATTTCCATCCTAACTTAAAAACATCTTTGTAGACCTAAAACATCCTTTTAATTCCTAAACAAATTAAAATTTAACTGTGAGACTATAACTATCTATTCTTCAACCACATCAGAGACCTGAGAAGGATAAATATATCTGAATAAACAGGAAGTGCAGAGCCAGCAGCTTTCAAAATTAAGAAATGATAGGCAACTGGCTGCCTGGACAGTCCCCAGTTTCTCTCTATAATGTTGGAGCATCTCTCTTTAGCCTTTTGGCCCACTACCTCTGACAGACATTAACTGTAAAGCAGGAATTATGAAGGACTTCCCTACTCTGTCTTAGCAGAGCTAGGCTGCCCACTTACCTTCTTCTAAGGTTCATTTGTCCGTTTGTCCATAGCATTCTGGCTACAGTTGAAGCAAGGGCTTTTTCTTGCCCAGTGACAAGCTTGCCACTAATGTAGCCATCTCAAAATGGAGATTCTTCGGTGCTTATCATCTACTTGGAGTAGAATAGGGGGTGCTGTCAGGAGCTGACATGTCTCAATATCAAAAAATCTTAAGTTAAGAAACCCAGCCATATTAAAAAGCAGGTAACAGGTTTAAAACACTGTAAATAAATTAAAGGTGACAGCTGTTCAACCTGGTTTTACAAACCTCCAAGAGTTGAAAAAACTTAGAGCTAAGGTAAAATAATGCATGGTGTTAGCCCATGCCTTTACCTCCAGCAGAGACAGGAGGATCACTATAGAGTTAGTTGTCTTATAAATTCTAGAGTTACAAGAAACAGGGTGGTGATGGTGCACACCCTTAGTCACATCATTGGGGAAGAATACACCCTTAATCCCAACACACTAGAGACAGAAACAGGCAGATCTCAGAGCTCAAGGCCACCTGATACAAAACAAGCTCTAAACAGAGAAAAACTTTGATCCAGGGGTGGAGGAGCACATCTTTAATCCCATCAGTTGGAAACCACATGTCTTTGATCCCAAAATTTAGAATGCAGAGACAGGCACATAGGATTTGGAAAGATTTAAGTTTAAAAGCTACTTACAAAAGGCAGGCTGCAATTCAAACAAATTGTCCTTTGAGATCTCAAAATATATACACTAAAGGTTTGTTTAGCTCCAAAATATCAAAATAATTTCTTCTTTAATCCGGATTGAAAGGTAATACTTTATATATTATCAAAAAAACCAAATTTGCTCCAGGAAAAATATTACCTGACCCCCCCAAAAAAAGGTAATTGTCCCAGAGTTAGGATTAGGGCAGGGCTCTGTTCTTATCTTTCTAGGAGATTTAAAGCATCCATTCAAGGAATCCAGGGACAACTGGACAACGGAAACCTCAGCAGAAAACAGATCAGACACCAAAGAAGACGAGTGGCCCAGATGATCCAGCCTTGCAGACTTCTTCAATAGCAGTTTCCTCGAAAGTCTATAACCACAACAACTCAAAATCGCTAAGATCGTTCAGCTCCACAGACTACTCCAGCCAGATCTTCAGTAAAGTTCTGAAGATCAGCTTCTGTCTATGAACTTCGTAGGACATCTAAATAGCTGAGCACAAAGGGACTGAACATCAAATGATTCTATTAACATTTTTAACCATTTTTCCATTCTTATTTGGGCCCCAAACAGGTTTACTACGTCCCAAAGCAGCCGGAAGTCATTTTAAGAGAACAATGTCCCATCCCCAGAAGGTGGGGAGGGTGTTCTCCCCTTTTGGTTATTTGATAGATAATAGAAAATTTTGTTATTTAGGGGAAAAGACTACAAGCTGTTAAATGGTCTTGTTAAATGGGTTTTGGAGGTTAGACCCAGGGACTTCTCTCTTTTGCTTTTCTGTATCCTCCTTTCTCTCCTATATAGGAGTGAACAGACTTGAGAAAAATGGGACATAGACATAGTATAGGAAAGAACAAGAAAAAAGGACAGATTATTGAATATAGCCTTATACCTTTGTATACTGATACAAAATTAATATTATATTTGGCTAAATTAGTATTGATCATTGTATATTAATGCAAATTTAAGATTGTATAGGGCTACATCAGTATTGATCTTTGTATATTGATACAAAATTAAGATTATATTTGGCCACAATGGTATTGACCCTAGTATATTAATGTAAAATTAAGATTGTATTGGGCTACATCGGTACTGATCTTTGTATATTGATACAAAATTAAGATTATATTTGGCCACATTGGTATTGATCTTTGTATATTGATGCAAAATTAAGGGTAACGCTTCTTAAAGGTATTGTTTGTAGTAATACTTAAAAATGAAATGTCAAGTTTTGACCTCTCGCTACCAACGGACATAAACTGGTTAGGATAATTAAGAAACGGAAACTAATAGTCATGAAAACGTGTCATTTTGTTAGTTACTATGACAGTCTATCACAGTTATTTTCTAAGCTACTCAGAAATCAAGTTGCTAAGAGACAAGCAATATTTGCTTATCTAAATATAAGAGATAGAGAGGGCATCTTCAAAAACCTCAAGAGATCTGCAGAATATGGCATTCAAAGATGTTTTCTTAAGATTTTTTGATATCGAGACATGTCAGCTCCTGACAGCACCCCCTATATTACTCCAAGTAGAAGATGAGCATCGAAGAATCTCCAGTGGGAGATGATTGAATTGGTGGTAAGCCATTCTCTTGGCAAGAAAAACCACTTGCTTCAACTGTAGACAGACTTCTGTCCAAAAAGGACAAAACTTGGAAGCAGGTAAGTCGACAGCCTAGCTCTGCCAAGACAGGGTAGGTAAGTCCTTCATAATTCCTGCTCTACAACCAATGTCTGTCAGAGAAATGGGGCCAAATGGCTGAAGATTGATGCTGTAATGTATGGAGAGAAAATGGGAACTGTCCAGGCAGCCACTGGTATGTCATTTTTTAGTTTTGGAAGCTGCAGGCCCTGCACTTCCTATATAATCAGATATATTTATCCCTCTCAGGTCTCTGAGGTGGTTGAAGAATAGATAGCTAGAGTCTCATAGTTAAATTTTGAGTTGTTTAGGAATCAAGAGGGTGTTCTGGATCTAAGAAGATATTTTTAAAATTATGAGGCAAGTTAGTATGAAAGCTGAGTTAGATATAGAACTTTAAACTCATGGAGATGGTTAGATAGTAGAATGTTAAAGTCAGGTGCCAAATACATATGGACTGGACATTGGGAATGTATGCTAAGCCATATAACTCTTATAATCGTGGCCTATTTATTTCTGTTGTTTTGTATTGTATTTATAGTTATAAGAAAAAGAACCATTATTTGGACTGAAAGGGAGAGCTGTTGGGGGGAAAAATAAATACCTTAAACTAAAAAAAAAAAAAAAAAAAAAAGAAACCCAGCCATACCACTTCTGGGTATCCACCCAAATGATTCCTCACCAAACCACAAGGACATAGCCTCATGTGTGTTCATAGCAGCCTTATTTATAATAGCTAGAAACTGGAAACAACCCATATATCTCTCAATTGAGGAATGGATTAAAAAAATTGTGGTACGTTTACACAATGGAATACTACTCAGCTATCAGAAACAAGGAAATCATGCAATTCGCAGCCAAATGGATGGAACTAAAAAAGCTCATCCTGAGTGAGCTAACCCAGACTCAGAAAGATGCACATGGTATGTACTTACTTATAATTGGATTTTAGCCGTATAGTACAGGATAACTATCCTACAAGCAACACACCAAAAAGATCAGGAACATAGACTTTGTTACCTAGCAATGGGACAATTTGCCCTAGGGGTACTACCATGTAGGCCCCCAGTGCAAGAGGAAGTTCTTAGCCCTCATATGATGGTTGAACTGGGGCAGGGAATGATAGGTAGGGACACTCCACTCCGGAGGAGTAGAACAGAAGGAAGAGTGGGTAGAGGGTTTGAGGGTGGGACTGGGAGGAGTGGAAAGAGGACACTGTGATGGAGATGTAACCTGAAGTAATAAATAAACATTAAAAAAAAGAAAACATCTTTAAATGCCATATTCTACAGATCTCTTGAGGTTTTTGAAGACCATCTTGTAGAAAAAAATAATGCCTAATTAAATGATTTAACCAATATTTATATTATATTTAATTGGTTCAGCGGTGTTAATCCTTAACCTGCCATTATACATGAATATAAATAGACATCGGGTAGATCTTAACAAGCCTAGGCCTGGGTTGTGCAATCCTAGCCCATCTAAGCTAGCTCATAATTCTGTTACCCAAATATAACCCCATATATACATACGTCCCTTTGGACTATTATTCTCCACGCTAAGCCAATGTTCCAGGCCACATGGAGGATCTTCTTTAATCTACCCCATGGTGTGTCTTCCTTGTTTACTACGGGCTTCTTCTCCGGCAACCTTCTTCTTTCCAAGATGTTCTGTGTCTCTCTAAAAAGCCTACAAACCTTAGTCCTGCCTACCTCTGTCTGCCCAATCTTCAGGCCTCAGCATTTATTTAACCAATCAGAGTCAAAGCAAGTAACATACACCAAACAGGACCAATCGACATTTAGAATGCTTAACACCATCCCATCACTATATATGTTTGAATATATTTGAATAAGCAAATGCTGCTTGTCTCTTAACAACTTGATTTCTGAATAACTTAGAAAACAGCTGTGATACGCTAAACTAGTACCTAATAAAACAAGTTTGAATGACTATTAGTTTGCATTTCTTTTTTTTTGTTTTGTTTTTGGTTTTTGGTTTTTTCGAGACAGGGTTTCTCTGAATATCTCTGGCTGTCCTGGACTCACTTTGTAGACCAGGCTGGCCTCGAACTCACAAAGATCCGCCTGCCTCTGCCTCCCAAGTGCTGGGATTAAAGGCGTGCGCCACCACTGCCTGGCTAGTTTGCATTTCTTAATTATCCTAAACAGTTTGTGATAGCTGCTATCAAAAGACCTAGAACTTCTCAAAATTCATTACCTACCATACAATATTACCAAGTTATTTTGTGCATAATTCTGCAAGTCACAATTTAGTCCATTTTCTTATAATTTATACTGTAAAATCAATAGACATGTTTTCTTTTCTTTTTAAAATTTCATGCCTAAGACTTTCAGGAAGTCAATAAGAGAGCCAGATATTCTTCAAGTGAAACTCCCAATCCCATCTTGTTAGCTTTCATTACTATAGCAAAGTAGCTGACACAATCAACACCTACAGAGAAAAGGTTTACTTTAGCTCATAGCTTTGTATACGGCAGTCCATGAGTAGTTGTCTCTGCTGGTTTTGGATCTGTGGTGAGACTGAAAATCATAGAATGTATTTGCAGGAATTAAAAAGAGAAAGAGCTAGGGTACCCCCAAATCCCTAGAGAGGACACCCCCTGGATATTTATCACAGGGCCTCCCACTGGACTCCTCTCTCAAACATTCCTTCACTACACACTAGTGCCACAAGATGGGACCTTGAATCCTTGAGTCTTGGGGACACATTCAATGCCCACACTATAGCTGTCTGACATTTCACCAGCTTTCCCCATAATGATCCATTGCTACTGTCCCATGCCCTGAGAGCTTTCTCTGAAGCACAGAACTCAACTTTACAATCCTTCAATGCCTATTGGAATTTATGAGACAGGCCTTTCAGGTGTGCTTTGTCAAGCAGACCTACTCCTGCTTGAGACCCTGCACAGGGTGAGCAAACAGCAAGTGTTCAATAAATATCATCTATAGAAAAGAAAGCCTGAAAAAGGTGTGCTGTTTGCTGGTTTACTTGTCCTCTATCAGCACCAGCCTGAACTACTGATGGCCATGAAGGTTGACAATCTAAACAACAGAAACTCATTCTCACCGAATAGAGGCCCAGAAATCCAAACCTAAGTTTTGCAGAGCCAAATACCCTCCACACGTCCCAGAAGAGGCTCCTTCTTTGCTTCTTCCAGCTTCTGAGAGCGCCTGTGGCTCCATCTCAAGTTCATCTTCCATCTGCAGCTGGCCTCCTTTCCGAGTCTCCTGTGTCTGTCAATCACAGGGCACTTTCTATTCTCTTATAAAAGGACACTGTCCATCTGACTTAGGAGCTACCCAAGGCCAAGACGCCTTCCCTGGAGATCCTTGGCCTACCTATGCCTGCACAGTCTCTGGTCCAATGGAGACACAGTTAACAGAAACACAGAGTTAAAAGGTGGACATATATTTTGAGGACCCAGAAGCCCACTTCCTGTTATGAGACAGGGAAACCACAGACTAAGAGAGTGAAACACAGAACCCTGAGTGTGGCTAGAAAGGAAATGAGTGTGTGTGTGTGTTTGTTCATATGTTTGGTTTTGCAGAGGCATTCTGACAGGGTTCTCCTCTGCTAGCCTGGAATTTATTGCACAGCGCAAGCTGGCCTTGAACCCATGCCTCAGCCTTCAGAGTGCCAGGGTTTATTGACTGTAGATAGAGAAGCTTACATTTGCTTTCTGCTTCTTATAATATAAAATCTACTGTATTAATGTCTCTTTTTCAAATACTTGATTGTAATTTTTTTATTTAAAAAAATTAAACCTGCATATAGCTTAAAATTTATAAGGCTTTTGGGAGGGATCCAAGATGGCGCCGACCATAGAGCAGTGCATCTGAGTAGTAGGTGAATGAGATTAGTCATTGTGGAGTGAATGTGAGGTCCCCTAGCCTACAGTGAAACACAGACGGTGTCTGAATGCCCACAGCGAACATTGAGACCGGCCACCAGGTAAAAGAGCCCACGCAGTTCCCGGGAACACAACCCTGAGATCAGCCAGCTCCATCACCGGTCTGGAGAGGAGCTCTGGCTAGAGATCTAGCCCAGGAGCGGATCCAGCCCACGGCTCCAGCCACAGACCAGCGGCCCCGCCTGTCTGCCTGATATCCAGCCTGGACTCGAGCCGCACCACAAGAGCAAAGGTAAGTGAGATTATTTTTTTCCGGAGTTTCCAACATGGTGGCACAGTGTGCACTGTAGCGGAGAGGCAGAGACCTAACCCAGTCACAGCAAAGCAATTAGGAGCCAGGACTGCCTGCAAACAGAGCCAGGGACAGTGTGTTCTCCACAAATACTGGGGCGGGTGGGTCACTCACCCTAGCACCCAAGCATCTGAGGCAGTCCGCAACAGGCGCACTGAGGCCGGCATCTGTTGTGGGTGGAGCTCCCTGCCTGCACAGTCAGCCCAGCTGGGGAGCCAGAACGACTGGGTCAGTGAGAGGAGAACACAGACCCAACCACAGCTCTACCTGCCTTTCTGAGGAGACCTGTCAGCTCCCAGGTCCTCAGAGGCTAGCCCTCTCCCCACTCCAATCCCCTCTATATTGGTCCAATTGGGTCGCAAGCAGTTGAGGAGAGCAGCAGCCACCCTCCTCTCCGAGAGCCAGTCAGTCTATTACAGGAATCTGCCCGCCATCTGGAGGCAAAACCAGGATCTCAGGATCAGCCAACCCCCAGGGCAGGGAGTTTTCCTGAGCACCAAGGTCAGGTAACAAAAGAAACAAACAGATAACACCTGGGTCCATCTGATGACAAAAGGTCAGCGCAAGAACATGGTTAAAAAAAACCCAAAACAATAGGATGTCTCCAGATCCTAGCAATAATGCTACAGACAACTCTGGACAGCTGAACCCAATTGAAGCAAAGGAAAATGACCTTAATCCTACACTTATATTAATAATAGAAGGCCTAA
>CAJQZJ010032188.1:1727307-1740087 GCA_907164525.1 Lophiomys imhausi | reverse complement strand
TCATATTCTTCCTCTTCCCAAAGTCCTTCTATATCCTCTCCCTCTCAATACCCACCCAACTCTATAAGTTATTAAAAAAAATACAACAGCACCCACCCAAAAACCAAAGAAAACAAAATAAAAGAACACCCAAACAGAAAAACAAACCAACAACCAAATAACCGACCACCAAAACCACTACCGTCACTATCAACAATAACAATAAAACACCAGACTGTAACTAAATAAAAGCATACCAACAAAACTTGTGAAGTACATTATATATTGGTCAACTACTCCTGAACATGAGCCGTGGACTGGTTGACACATCCAATGCCCTAGAGAAAACTGATTTTCCTCTCCCAGCAGGTATAAATGAGTGTTCATTTGTTAAATCTTACCCTCATGGCTAGGTTTTAATTCCTTCTTTAACTTAAAAATCAATATAACTCAAAATTTTGAGTTGTTTAGGAATCAAGAGGGTGTTCTGGATCTAAGAAGATATTTTTAAAATTATGAGGCAAGTTAGTATGAAAGCTGAGTTAGATATAGAACTTTAAACTCATGGAGATGGTTAGATAGTAGAATGTTAAAGTCAGGTGCCAAATACATATGGACTGGACATTGGGAATGTATGCTAAGCCATATAACTCTTATAATCGTGGCCTATTTATTTCTGTTGTTTTGTATTGTATTTATAGTTATAAGAAAAAGAACCATTATTTGGACTGAAAGGGAGAGCTGTTGGGGGGAAAAATAAATACCTTAAACTAAAAAAAAAAAAAGAAGGGAAGAGGATGGTGGGGCTGAGGGGGAGGAGGGTGGAAGGGTGGGACTGGAGGGGGGAGTAGGGAGGGGATTGTGATTACGATGTAACTTGAAGAAATAAAAAATAAATTATTAAAAAAAATTTATAAGGCTTTTTACTAAAAGGACAATAAGTCACAAAATAAAAAGTGAAGCCAGCAACCCACTGTACCATAGCTTTTTCTTTTCCTGATTTGGAATGACAACACCCTTTAATCAGCAGCTGATCCTCTCTGCATCTCCTTCCATATGTCTCATAATAGGCACATAGCTATATTTCATGATTTATCAATTTGGCTTTACCTATTTTCTCCAATGCCTGCATTGCCTCTTTGTCTCTCCCACAGGTCCACCATCTCTACACAAATCACATACATGCATGCACACACTCTTCACATATTCATACACATGTCTACTCAATTCACATGCATGCAAACATACCTGCATAACACACACATATACATATACTTATGTACTCACACATATGCATTTATACACACTCAAATATACATATGCATATCCATGCTAGTCCCTTTTACTCCAAGATGATAAAAATACATTAGATGTACACATAAAATTCTCAAAAAGTTAATACAAATGTTATATTGTTTAAAAATACTAATTTAGTTTCTTGGTTTGTTTAAATCAATAGTAATTACATTAAACTAGCTGATCCAGAAGTCTTACTGTAATCATTTTTCCACTTTATTACAAATGTGGCTTTTAGGGATTTCAATATTTGCAGGGTTTGTGTGATTGTTTATCGCTAGCACACCTTTAGTCCTTCCTGCTCCTGGGGTCTCCTTTAAGCAGTGCTCTCTGTTCTTCTTCTTTGTGGCTGTCTCCCAGTTAGCTGACTTGTTTTTGGATGTTCCCTATATCCACTAAGCAGCTGCCAACTGCTGGCCCCTCCTACTGAAGACTCCTTCCCTTTCTGTCTTGCACAGGGCTCTCCAATCTCTAGGGTCATGGCTTCCTTTTAATTTGTTTATCTTCTTGTCCTGGATCACCTCCTCTGGTGGCTTTCTGGGAATGGATGTTTGAATGACACAATCTTAGAGATCCTTAATTGCTGATAATGTCTTCAGTCTATTTCATGAAAAATTGACCTTCTAACTGAGAATCAAATTCTGGGCTGAAATACTTTTTTATTCAATATTTGCAAGAAACCGACTCATTGATTCTTGCCTTCTCCTGTTGCTGTTGAGAAATCTAAAATCAATCTCTGTCGACACCTCTCCCAAGCTGCCAACTTCACTTCCACACTTAGAGGATTTTCTCTTTGTCCCCAAGGTTTTGGAATTCCACAAAATTTTTATCAGTTGGGGCCATTACTGGAAACCATTCACACTCTTAAATAAGAATTGTTCTTATTTTTTTTATTTTTTGAGACAAGGTCTCATATACTCTAGGCTGGCCTAGAACTCACAATCTTCTTGCCCTCATCCCTCAGATGCTAGGATTACAGGCATGCATGGTCATATCTGGATATCTGATAGAATTATTTTTCTGAGAAAATGATTCTTCTTTGTTCTTGAGAATGTTATGTATATGTACAATTAAATATGATGATGCCCATTTCCTATTTACCCCTCCAACTCCCTCTTCCCCACTTTATGTCTCTCCTTCCTCTTCCTTTTTATATGCCACTAAGTCCAACTAGTGTTGTCAATATGTGCACAGGTTTGGATCTATCACTGGAGCTGGGAAACTGACAAATAGTCACAGCCCAGAAAGGGGTGATTCTCATTCTCTCTCTCTCTCTCTCTGATTGAATTCTTGAAGACATTTAAATGGAGAACCTATTTACAAAGATCTGGATGAAAGGAACCCAGGGACATGGATGCAGTCTGCATGTACCAAGTAAAAGAAGCTAGTAACTCCTTTGACTTGACAAGAGAGAGGAAAGAAAGACCTATATCTGATGGGGTGGGGGTGGGGCATTCACTGTAACAGGATGAAGCGTCCTCATCACTGCCAGGACTTGATGCTCTTATAACAGCCTTTGCTGTCTGGTTGTGGTGAGCCTGAAACCATATTTATATCCTCATTCACTCACATATTCTTCTCTACAGATGCTCGGTACTTTTCAGTTGTTTTGGTCTCTGGTTTGTGATATTCTCTTCTTGTATTCTCGTAAAGAATATGTTCCTTTGTTCTGAGGCAAGATGTTGATACAGGAAGAAGACTACTTATCAGAAGAAATAAGTTGCTGGAACTCAACTGTGTGCAGACAATGACCCAGCATTCTAGCCAGAAGGAGCCATGGCTTCTGGCCTGTGCAGGTTCCAGATTGACAGGAAATAAATAGAGAAGTAGATTTATATCTGGGTGACTCGTAGAGTTAACCCTTCTAAGGGGAACACAAATGAGCAGTCTGTGAGGGGAACAGGACCCACAGAGCCCAGGGGGACAAGATCGATCTGGACAGGATACCTGCTGGCCTTAGCAGTAACAATTTTGTATGAGCAACAAAAGCTGCCTCTCAACAGGAAAGTAAAAGATGCCCATGACAGGTGGAACCAGACCTGAGGGAATGTGGCCTCACCAGAGGGGCAGGGCTGAGTGGAAACTCCTTCCATTCCCATTCCCATTCCCATTCCCATTCCCTGGGCCAGATGTGTTTGTCAAACAGATAAAATTTACAGCCATGTAAAACTCCTGAGTTTTCATTTAGATATCCAACATAACAAATTTTTCAGGAAGTCCATGCCTCATAAGGCATCACAGCCCTCAGAAAAAGAGAGGTGTGCACTCCTGATCTGCTAGTTGAACCAGAATGACTTAGCAAGTATGCGTTTTGAAACTAAAAACAGAAAAACAAGTGTGTAGGGGTTAGATAAATTAGATTTAGAAAATATATAGGAGTTTCTGATACTGTCTCTTAATTCGGGGCCTGAAGAGCATTATCAGCATGAAGTCAGCAAAAACAGGAAAGACTCAATGGACTGAAAAACAAGGTTGAAGTCAGGAAAACAGGAAAGATTTAATGGATTTGAAGAAACAAAGTATCTTATCAATAGGTTTAGTGGATAGGTTAAAGGGGTTGTAGGAATTTATAGGATTAATAGTTAAGAAATTGTTGGTGTTTGTTATAAGTGAATTTAGTAATAAATAAATAAGTGTTAAATAATAATTTAAAAGTTCGGTTACACAAGTGGTAGCCAACTTAGCAAACACAAGAATGATAAGTGACAGGCCAGCAGCAGGGAAGATTAAGACTACAGAATTATAACAGGAGATCCCCCAATGGCTCCATCCAGTTGAGCCAGCCACCGCCCATCCCTAGTGCGCCCTTCATTCTAAAGCAAGATTTATTTACCTTGAAAATATTCTACAAATGAGGCCAACAGAAAGCAAAACAGCAACCTTGATGGCACTGTGTTAGATAGAAATGGCTAACAAAAGCAGGGCAGTGGTGGCGCACACCTTTAATCCCAGCACTTGGGAGGCAGAGGCAGATAGATCTTTGAGTTCAAAGCCAGCCTGGTCTACAGAGTGAGTTCCAGGACATCCAGGGCTACACAGAGAAACCTTGTCTTGAATAAAACCAGAAAATAAAAAAGCCAAAGACCAAGATTAGCTAGGCAGTGGTGGTGCACACCTTTAGTCCCTGCTCTATAAAGTGAGTTCCAGGACAAAGAAACCCTGTCTCAAGAAGAGGAGGAATAGGAGGAGAAGGGGGAGAAGAAGGAGAAGGAAGAAAGAAGACAAGGAAGAAGAGGAAGAGAGGGAAAAGAGGAAGAAAACCAAGAATAAGAAGAGCAAGAAGGAGAAAAAGAAAAAGGAAGGAAGAAAAGAAGAAATAGTTCATAAGAAGGCCACACTGAATTTACTCCCCTCTTATACATTGGGCAGAGGCAAATGGAAGAGAATTGCTTTGTAGGGCTGGCAGATAGGAGAACAGGCTTTTTAGATCCCAGAAGGGGCTGTGGAAGTGCAAAGTTTGGGGGTAAAAGAATATCAAGGTGAAGGAGCTTCTAGCATCCCTTCTGAAAGCTGAAAAATACGTGGGTTTTTTTTTTTCAGAAACATTTTCAAGGTTTGTGTTTGATTTCAAAGCTTGGATTATTTTCATGTTGCTTTTAAAAAACCTACCAATGCAGGGAGGACAGAGGGAGTTGCTGAAGAAAAGGCTCCATAGTTAAGAGCACTGGCTACTCTTCCAGCAGACCCAGGTTCATATTCCCATCACCTACATGGTAGCTCACAACTGTCTTTAAGTACAGTTCCAGGGGATCTGATGCCCTCTTCTGGTCTTTTCATGCAAGTAGTGCACAGACATATATGTAGGCAAAACACACTCACACACGTAAAATAACATTATATATATATATATATATATTATATATATATAATCAGTAGTACAGAAAAATGTTTTTACAGCTGTTCTTTAGTAGTTCAGTGAAATTTTTAAAATAATTTTTTTTAATTCTTAAAATATTTTATTAACAGTGACTTTAAAGACCTGTTGGACACATCCAATTTGACTATTAAGCATTTAACTATTAACTTAGTTTCCATTTTGCCTAAAAACTGTGAAACCATTGTACGGATGCTCTGAGTTATTTTAATCCCAATAAAGTATTTGAAAATCAGTGCTTTATGGTTTCTGTAGAGTCAGTTATTTCCAGTATAAAGTCTATGGATATTTTAAATGAAGACTCAAAACATTTAGAATCTGGCACATTTTAAGGATGCCGCCCCACGCCCCGCCCCACATAGCCTGCAGTTGTAATGACAGCTTTGCCCTTGATTCAGAAGAAAGACCCAGCATGCTAAAAAGAACAGTGTACGTCAGGGCTGGGGCTCACTCTGGAGACAGTTAGGGGTGTTTGGGAAATCCTCTCACAATTCCAGACTTGAACAGCCTAGAGATGTCTGCACCGACACAGGACCTAATGGGGTCACATCATTACCTTTCCTGTCTTTGAGAGGCTGTAACTGAGAGACTGCATTCCACAGAAGAACCCTGAACTGACAAGAGTAAAATTGCCTGAAATGCTATACTTGCAGCATAGAGCTGAGGCTACCAAAGACACGTAGGAATTACAGGAATACTTAAACTATATTTCCTCTCATTGGCTTTCTTTTGCTGTATCCATAGTACAATTGTAGTGATGAACTAAAGTTGAATAAAATATAGACTAAGAGTAAGTGGGAAGTTTGCCAAGGACACTAGAAGGATTCAGGACAAAAACATAGACTAAGTAAGAATAAGCCTGTGAGAATTTGTAAAATTAAACATACTCCTAAGAGAGCCGAAGTTTCATCATGATGAGGTGTTTGACGGCGTTGGAAGATCAATGAATGAGTTGTTGATAATTTTAAGTAAGGGGTGAGATTTTCCAATATTTTTCATTAGTGTTCTTATAGTTGAATTACAATGATAATTTTTCATGTAATTAGTCATAATTAAGTGCTATGTGGGAATAATGACTAATTTAATTTTTATTATAAGTGTTTTATACTTAGCCTGTTGTTTAGGATTGGCATTGAAGCCTTCTATTTATGGGGAGTTAAATCTTATTATTAGTGGTTGTGTGGGTTGTGCTATGATGTTAGGTTTAGAGGATCTTTTTTAGGGTTATTAGCGTTTTTTATTTATTTGGGTGGAATGATGGTTGTTTTGGGTACACTACAGCCATGACTACAGAAGAGTATCCTGAGGGTTGAGGCTTAGGTTTAGTTGGTTATGTAAGTATTGTTTTGGGTATTTTAATTGAGTTGGGTGTAATATGTGTAAGGAGTCATTTTTACGTGTTTGCTTTAGAGATTGATGTTTATGCGTTAGATAACTGAGCTGTCCTTGAGACTGATGATTTGGGAATTATAGGGCAGGGGACAGGTGTAGCAGCTATGGGGAGGGGAACAGGTGTAGCAGCTATGGGGAGGGGGACAGGCGTAGCAGCTAGGGGGAGGGGGACAGGTGTAGCAGCTATGGGGAGGAGACAGGTGGAGCAGCTATGGGGAGGGGAACAGGTGTAGCAGCTGTGTCTAGTTGTGCGGCTTGATTAATGGTGGTGGCTGGGTGATCTTTGTTAGAATTTTTATTATTATTGAGATTACTCAAGGGAATAAGACAAGAATGGGATAGGGATGGAGATTAGGGAGACAAAAAATTATGCTGTGGACCAGGAATTAATATCAGGTACCTTCAACTGCCTTAGAGGCACTTTGACAGGGTTTCTTCAGGTGTAATCTGAATTCTATGACTCAGGAAGTTTAATTATACAAAGAAGAATTGCCTTCTACTAATTGGTTTCATCAGCAGTTTCTCCAATGACCAACTCATAAATGAATTCAGCAGGAACTCTCACAGAACGTGAGACATACAATGTAAGGAGCCTGCTTGGTTTCTTTTTGTTCCATTTCTTTCTTTAGCATGTTTTCCCATACATGATTAACTTTGAACAACAAAAAAATTTCAACATATTACACTCCTAAAATATGAAGTAACATGAATGTATTGTCTAAGCAAACTTTTGACTTTTTATTGTATAATTTGAATTTTTCTTTGGTTGAATTTTTCTAATTCTAGAACATCTGCTTTAAATTCGACATTCTTGGTATATTTTCCTCACGTTTTTTTGTTAAATAATACATGTCTATTGGTTCATCTTGAATTCCAGGTGAGATCTGTGATGTTTTAAAATACATATGAATTCATACATATACAAAGAAATCATAAACTTGTTTGTATTTAGATTGCTGTGTTTTGAGGTGAAGAGATTTCTGTCAGACATATGAGACATGTGTGAGAACTTCAAGGTCCTGACTAACTCCACCAGATATAAGAAGACATGGCTGACAGTTGTTTGAGTAACAAATTATTTCCTAGGAAAAGGAAAAATATTTGAAGGTAATTAAATCTGTAGGTCACATAGACCATTTGCAACCACCAGCAGAAGACCCATAAAGCCTTAGAAATAAAGCTGAGGCTAAAGTTTTAAGAAATACAAGGGCATAAACACCAGAGAATAATTGTCACAAGGCAGAAAGCATTGTGACACAACAGGCAAAGAGCAGGCGGTGGTGGCCAGCTGGAAGAGTACTTGTTGAGCACACATGAAGCCCTGGGTTAGAATTGATCCCAGCACCACACAGTCCATGTGTGATGACACGCATGGGTAAGCCCAGCACTCAGGATGTGGAGGCAGGAGGGCCAGGAGGTCAAGGCCAGCCCTTTGAATCTCAGCCATGTCATTTTCTAGATCCAAGCTACGATAAACTACTGAATCCTCTAAGATTCACTTTCTCAATTGATAAAAGGATTTCAATAATACTTACTTTGCAGGATATGAACACTATTATAAAACTGTGCATGTAGGATATAAAACTATTATCTGATCCTTGCATAACCTATTAGAGTAGTGACCAACTTACCAATACACAAGGAAAGACTTAAAATTTACTTCTAAGTTGATTTCTAATTGATTAAATAAGTAAGATACATTCAAAGCAAAGTATTGCCTCACATGTAGCTCAGTGGTAGAGTTTATCCTACATGAGACTCTAGGCTCAACCCCCAGAACTAAATTTAAAAGCAGTTAGTTTGACAAATGAGTTATATAAATAAAGACTCTATGGAAAATGAAAAAAGTTAAAGGAGCAAAACTTTCCTTTAAAAATACCTGGTTTGTGGGGGAAAAATAAGTTACATGATATATATATATATGTATAAAATGTTGTATGCATAGTTAGAAAATAGTCTTCACATGTTGTGAAGTATTAGTGAAACACTTTATCAGTGGAGAAGCACAGAAAACCTCCCTTTAAAAATATCTCATTTGTGAAAAAAAAAGTTAGAATAATTCGATGCAGTTCTTGGCTGTCAGAAGAAAGAAGGAAAGTCTATGGCTGTTCTCACTGATGCTCATTACTGACACCTGTGCTCTTAGTTATTGGGTTTCTCGCCCAAGGTTAGGAGCGCTAAACCCCCAAGCTAGGCTCTGTGTCCCTCTCATGCCGCGCTTCTCCGTTACTCTTCACAAGTGTGTCTTCTCTGGACCTGATTCTGACTTCTGTCCTTTGAAGTTTACTCCACCAATTGTCACCATAAGTTCTTTCTTCTTCCGATTGCCCGACACTCAGTGTGGAATCAGAAAAGTCACGTTCATTTCCATAAGACAAACAAGCAATAACTTCAGATCCACAAGTAGCAATTGCCTCACTGCTCCCATAATCAGCTGAGGAGCACCCTCATCCTGAATGTTTGTCTTGAGATTAAACCAAGGAGCTGCATTTCCTGAACACTCGTGGGGGTCAAGGACTGTGTGTATGCTACCCCTGTGTTGCTAATCCTTCTCCCCACAAATTCAGCAGTTGTGTTTTAGGGGAGAGGAAGCAGGTTGACTGAGGCATGCAGCTGTGCACACCTGTGCAGCCACCTAGGCCCCAGGCGCTGAGATAACAGGGACACAGAACATTCTTTAACTGGATGCCTTGGGGCTGTGGTGCCTTTCACAGGCAGGACCCCAGCAGGGTTCCCCAGGGATTCCATCACCCCAGGTTTTATCAGAGGAGACCCCAAACTTCAAAGCATTCTCTCGTTAATATGTGCAAGTCTCCACCCACCAGGATCACCTTCTCTGGGCTTCCACAGAGATGAGGCAGCCCAGAGGGCTGGGGTGGACTTCTGTTTGCTTGGTTTGTAGGAAGAGGGATTTATTAGTCTGTTTTATAGTACTATAATGGAACAGCACAGGCTAGATACTTTTAAAAACTTTATTTATTTATTTTGTTTTTTTGACAGAGTGTGTCTTTGCTCAGTCTAACCTCAAACTCGGGAAGAACCAGTAAAAGAGTGGGCTTCAAACTCTTGATCTTGCTGCCCCATCCTGCCCAGTGCTGGGATTACAGTCGTATAGCACCATGCCTGTCCTTAGCCTATGATTTATGGTAAACAGGAATGCATTTGGCTCACAGAACTAGAGGCTAAGAAGTCCAGGAGCATGTCATCAGCCTCTGGCAAAAGTTTTCTTAGAGTGTGAGTCTATTTCAGAAGACAGATGGGCAACAGAAGGTACAAGAAGTGGGGAAGAAAGAGGAGAGAATGAGGAAAGGCAGGAGAAACAGAGTCGGGTGGGGCAAAGAGCTTGACTTAGGAGGGGTATTGAGACAGGGTCTCATGTCACCTAGCCTAGCCTCAAACTTGTTATGTAGCCAAGGCTACATAACTTTTGTCCTTCTTGCCTCTACTTCCTCACATGTATGGAGATAGGAAGTTGATTTCTTGGTTGTTTTGCCATGTTACTTTTTGAGCCAGGGTCTTTCATTGAGCCTGGAGTTCACAGATTTGACTGAAATAACTGCCCAGTGAACCCCAAGGATCCTCCCATCTCTGCGTCCCCAAGACTGGGGTTACAGGCACACACCACCATAGCTGGCTTTTTACATAGGTGCCGAGTGAGGCTCCACCCTCAGGCCCTCATGCATGTGCAGCAAACACTTTACCAACCGAGCTGTTTCCCTGTAATAATGGCAGTCATCTCATGAGCAGTGCCCTCATGATTTAAGAACCTCCTACTCGGCCTCACCTCCCAACAGTGCTGCATTAAGTACCATGTCTCTAAGACAGGAACTTTGGAGGGCACATTTAACCCAAGGCAAGGGTTAGTCCTCTGGATCCCTGAAGAGGACAGGAAACTGCATCAGACTCCAGGCCAGCATGGTTCCCCCCCATAAACATTTTGAAACTTCAAAGTTCATGTGACATGGCTATTCCATGGGAAACTTGGTCTCAAGGCCTTATAAGCATGACATTTTTTAAACCATTAACCTATGACTAGCATGTCAAGTTGTACACAAAGTCCTTGTGGCCCTCATATGGCTGCTTTCACTGATAGGAATGTTTGATTTTTGTCTTAAACAAATAGCACCTCCTCCTTGGTTAGCATCTTTTGCATTCTGCAGAATGCATCTATTTTGGCTACTACTTCACTCATGTTCTCTACCACCATTGAGTCTCCCTGTCTTAGCCACTGTACTAAGAAAACATTTAACTAGGGGCTTGTTTACAGTTTCAAAGGTTTAGTCCACTATCATCATGGTGGGAAGCATGGTGGTATGCAGTCAGATGCTGAAGCAGTAGTTGAGTACTACATCCTGAGGCCACACTTCCTAATCCTTCTAATCCTTTCAAATAGTGCCACTCTCTGGTGACTAAACATTAAAATATATGAGCCTATGGGGGTCATATATTTGAGTATGGTCAAACCACCAAACTCTCCCTTTTCTCCATGTTTTTAGGCCCCTTACAATCATTCTACATATCATATGAGGGCTTAGTAGATGCTCATCACCCACTAAGATGCTACCAATTAGTGATTTCAGTCAGATAATTACAGCCAAATTGGCATTTGAAGTAAAGGCAAGAACTTCACACTTTACTTCTAAGGCTATAAAGGTTTAGAAAATGTATCATCCACAGGTGCTTTCTGGAAAAATATTAGATTTGTATTTTTTTATTTTTTATACAAAAAATGAATATGAAGCAAAATAATGGGTGAGGACACACATTGTTAAGCACACCCCACTCTCTGATACTCAGAGAAATTGAAGCAGAAGGGTGACTTTGAAAAATATTTAAGCAATTATATGAAATTTAAAATCACTATGGAGGAAAAAGCAAAGAATATATAGTTCACAGAGAAAAGGCAGAAAATACAGAAAAAGAGAGTGTAGAAAATTCCAGAGCATTTTAAAATGCATCAAAATAATAAATCCAACTGCCACCTCTAGGAGACAAAACCTCTCTCTGGTGTGTCATAAAATGAAATCCAACTACATTCTATTTCTACAAAATTCACAATGAAAAATTACAAAATATTCTGGAAAGATACGTCAAACTGATCTCGGCACCAGGCTGCATCGAAAGGCTACATCCCAAAGTAATTTTTTTTTTAATGTGGAAGGGGATTGAGTAAAGGCGCTTGGCACACAAGCTTGACAAGTTGAGTGTGGATCCTCAGAACTCTCACATGGCCTAGCCTGGATTATACAAAATTAAAGGGACCCTGACTCCAACAAAGTAGAAAAACAAAGACCTACACTCAAGGGTTATCCTCTGACCACCTCCACACACATATAAAAATGCTGCCGACCACCGTGGGCGGGGGTCGTAGCTTTTCGATCCAAGGCTCGAGAAGATTTCCAGGTAGGGGCGGATTAGGCGTGACAGACAACACGACACACAAGAGGTTTTGTGCTGCTGCAAAGTTTTACTTTTTCAAAGCAGAATTTATACAGTAAAACCAGGAACCACAAGATTGGTCATCAGCCAAAAAGCAGAAACAGAATTTTACCAAGAATAGGATATGTACATTCAAGATGTTTTTGATTTTTTCTAGATGATTTAATGTAGTGACCTGGAGCTGACCAGCTGGCACTAGCTAGCGGTCATCTGTGACAGATAACCACAAAATTTTTCATCAGCATATTATGTTTCTTTTATCAGATACCCTGGAGGCATATAGTGTAAAACTTTGACAATGGGGGGAGGTGGCAATCTATCATACCAGGGATCGTTGAACAGCATCAACTCCTTTGCAAATTGGCTGGGCCCAGTCCCAGCCCCACTTTCTCAACTGCTCCTGGCACCAAGGCTGTCCTTTGTATTTGCTGACTGCATTCAGCACCTGGCTGAGTAAGTTCTCTTTTTCTGACTCAGTGAGAGTGCACCAAGGAGGTCGAGTACGCTTTATTCTTTCCCATTGTCCCAGCCTTTGGTAGGGAGTAATTTTGTCATTGTGCTGTACCCACCTAACCATGTCCCTATCATAGACTCCTGTATAGGGCAACATTGGAGGAGAGGTGGTTGGTGCAGGCCATGGCTCAGGGCCAGGCTGTGGGTTCACAGGAGGGACAAACCATTTCCCTTTGATCCGATATGCAGGCCTAGTTCCTCCATCAATCAGTTTCATGGGAACACCAGGTACATAGAATTTATTGTTTTTGTTTTCTATGCTTCGCCAAACCCTATGAACTCTATTC
>CAJQZJ010032188.1:1656663-1716147 GCA_907164525.1 Lophiomys imhausi | reverse complement strand
CTTCTTCTTCTTCTTCTTCTTCTTCTTCTTCTTCTTCTTCTTCTTCTAGTAATAAATTAAACACCTTTCTGTTAACTTGCTATCAAAATCATCCAAAATGATTCAAAGATGGCTCAGAGGTGATAGTTTATACTCTCAGTTGTAAGTAACCAACATGGAGAGAAATTTAAAGAAAAACTGAGAGTGGAAACAGACCATCATTAACAGCATGAATCTTAGAGAAAGCAAAGAGAAGAGAAATGACCTAAAAATAGACTAGGATGCCAAATGTCATTGTGGCTCATGTCATAATAAAATATAATCCATTCACTTCATTCAAAGATGCTTGAACGATGAGTCAGAACCCCACACAGGGTCCAATAACTTGGTGTGGGGCATCCACAAAATGTGAGCAAGGGTAAAAGCTTTCAGGCGCATGAGGTTCAAAATTTAATTCAAAATCGAATGCACCATGAATTTGAGGTGCCGGAAGCAGTTGCATCACACAACTTCACAGCAGCCTTGGGTGTAAACAAACAAAGCCTTTGCACTGAGCATACAGTCAGGCCACTTAGCACCAGGTGACATTGCCTTAAACCCATGACTTAGATTCAAGACAATTGTGTGTTATAAAGCTTCACTATCTTCACAAACATAAAAAATTGCCTGCCCTTGGGGAAACATGATGGCTAACTGTAAAAAACAAACCCTTTTACTACCATCATTCTATACAGTATGTCAAATCACTGTGTCTTTGGAACAGACTGAGTTTATACCAACAAAATCATCCATATCATTAGTATGCAAATTTGCTTTGGTCTTTAACAAATGATAGAATTACATGTATTCCAAAGAATTGTTTACAAAGGCATTTCTTTTTGATTTTCAGTAAATGTGTTTCATTTATATAGCTATTTTATAGACCTAAAGTCATGATCCCATAAAAACCTCTTCCGCAAAAAGGGGTCAAGAGTGCAAAAAAGTTGAAAAAGACCTTTAACCAAGTGCTAAATGCCTATAAAATCCTAAAATTGTGCCTTGTGAGAAAAAGCAGGCATGGTCAATGCCCTAATGAATCTTTTTGTCCAGCGAATAGCATAAACATTAATTGAATAAGCATATAGCTAGGGAGGTTTAGATTTCCAAGTAGACATGGGAAATGCCCACCCTACAAACCACTTGCCTTCATTTCAGACACTTTGGGATGGGATTTTCATGCCTTGCAAATGAAGGGTGCTGAAACTATAAGAACTGGGTTTAGTATGTCAGCAAGGGTTGTGCCATGAAAATCTAGCCACCTACTGTTCACATCCAAATTGGCACATCTATGAACAGATATCAGACACTTGCCGCTGGCCTTGAACCAGAAACCTCTGTCTGTCCCTCACATAACACAAGACCCAGATGTGTCAGTCTAGCTCCTGCTCAAGAAAGGAAGGAATGCAGAGGTTGGGGTCGCCTGTGGATGGTGGCAAGGAGATTCCCACTTCTGCTGAACTCCTCCAGCTTCCTCCTGTGTAACATCCTCCAACGCTGCTTGGTACAGGCGGATATGGAGGGAACATAAGTGAATTCATCTAGGATCAGGGATTTTTAAGACCAAGGTGATGAGCAAAACAGAGGTGCTGGGATCTTTGACACAGGAAGGAGTGTTTTTGAAATCCTGAGTGCTGGACTGAAAACAGGAGACAAAGGAAATGAAGAAGAAAGATGCTCAAAGAGTTATTAAATTAAGTGCTATGAAGAAATGGAAGAAAACTCTGGTCAGAGCGCTGAAGCAGCAACTGGGAGGAAAGGGAAATGTGGTCACAACATGCCGCATGACCTTGTGACTTTTGTCAGTGGATCAATTAGAAGTGCCAACAATTAGGATGGGGGTGTACGAGGAAAAGGAGATTGATGCCTGATTGAGAGGGGAGATAAGCCCCACTGAGACAGTAAGGGAATGGAGGTACAATGATGATATGACCAAAGACAATAGACATGCTGAGGTGTACTGGGAAAGCTGAGGAGATCCCAGCCACACACAAAGAGCTACAGGCCACTAAGGAATGCTGAGAGTGGGAGAAATACTCTTCCCCACAAAAGAGCACACCAACTGAGTATCCAATACCAAATAGTCAGCACTGGAAATATATACACATGAGTAACATTATACAGACTAAACTTGTTATATTTATGTATTTAGGAATCTATATTTTATAGATATACCTGTATGTATGTAATATCAATTAATGGAAAAAAAGAGGCCACAAATTTAAAAGAGAGCAAGAAAGGATATATTGGAGGGTTTGGAAGGAGGAAATGGAGGGGGGAAAAGATATAATTATATAATGATCTTAAAAAAATAAACATGACCACCACATGAAGGCCAAGAAGAAGGTAGGAGTTATGAAGGTAAAAGGCCATAGGTTCCTAGGAGCGCTTTGGGTGTGCTAAAGAAAGACAAAGATATCATTTAAGATGAAGAACCAGAGGGAACACTTGGGTGACAACTTATCAAGATGGGGCTGTGGACCTCTGTCTAGAAAGCTCAAGTTCAAGACAGAACAGTAAAGAGTGTCAGCTGAGAAAGACATGGAACCTAGGTCACTTATAAGGAACCAGAAGCCATGATGGGCTTTTCTTGCACGTTGGGAATGAGTCAGATGGAGGAACTAGAGCCTCAGCTGTTTGAAAGAAGGTTGTTTTATGGTCCCTATTGAAAGAAGACTTAACCTACTTCCCCAAATGATGGTAGATATAAACACTATAAACAAAACTGTTGTTAGACAAGCTTCCATTTGTTGAGTGGATATTATATGATAAATACTATTTAATGAATTTGTTTCATTAAATCCCATAGTAACCTCATTGGTTCAGCAGTGTCATTCCACTCTACAGATGGGGAAACTGAGACTTAGGTTGTTGAGCCAGAATCTAAAACTGGACAGAAGTAGCTGATCAGTGGTAGAATGTTTTCCTGGTGTTCCTAGGCTCAATCTCCAGCAAAGAAAAAATAAGCTAAATTTAATAGAGTTGCCACTTTTAAAGGAATAATAATGTTCATTAATGTTTCATTCATTCTACATGGAAATACATATCACTTTATTCTTGGAGGATCTGTACTAGACCTTCTGGGTACATTTAGTGTTACTGGATGATTCCTGTGGGAATCTGAACTTGCTAGTATCATGCAAACTAGAAATCTTTCAGCCCATATGAGTCTCTAAATAAATAATTACTAAGGAAAATGAGGTTCCACTTTTGGTCATCCCAGCGGTACACCTCAACAGCTCTAAAACTGGATCAACTATATTAAGCAAACTTATTGCAAGTAGTAGACAACAAGCAATGAAAGACTGTGAGCACAAAGGGTAGAAAAGTGCTAAGAGAGGCGTCACATTTTCCCAGGGTCATTACCTGGGAACAATTTCCATGTGGTTGGGTAAGGAGGTGCAACCAAAGAAGAGCATGGAGCAGTGTTTTACTGAGTTAATGAGACAGAAGAAGCCTGTCGGAAGACCCTAAGGTAGCTGGAATTTACAGAGAGTAGTTTAAAGAAACAGAGAAGATCAGAAATCCTCACAGGGTCATCAATAGGTCCCTGGCTAAAGGATTAATCAATCAATAAATCAATTAATACAAGGTGTTAATTAAGTATTAATCAATTAATACTTCCCAAATAGTCCAGCAAAGAGTAGCTACCCGGAGATGAGAGAGATCAAACAGGGTGGAGAGAGGGGTTTTCCATCCAGCAAGCCTGGAGAGGGTTATTGAGCATCCTGGACAATGAGACTCCAGAAGTGACACGTTTTAGAAACAAGAAACATCACAGCAAGTAAAATGCAATTCTAAGAAAAAATTCTGCAGCAAAAAAAAAAAAAATCTAACACTATATGGATAAAAATCCCTAAAATTAGCATTAAATAAAAATCAATAGATCCAAGAAGACAAGTGACACTCACATTCATATAGAAGTTTAGAGAAACCCCAAAAGGCAAGACAACCCACACATCTCCAAATTGTAAAACTTAGTGCAAAGCCATTCTAATCAAACTGAACACTGTCAGCGCAGTGTACTTCCACAATCCCAGCCCCAGGAGGCTGGATCAGGACCACTATGAGTTCCAGGTTGGTCTTCGCTAGATAGAAAGACCCCGTCTCAAAAACATAAAAAGACAAAGGCAGGAACTGTACATAGTACCGAAACACAAGTATGAGAGCCCAGAAATAACCCCATTCATTAGGCCAGTTAGCGTTTTGGCAAGAATGTCAAACAGCTAAATGTAAAAAAAAAAAAAAATAGAACCTTAATATCACTGAGACAACTGGGTGTTCACAAATAAAAGGATGAAGCTAGATCAATACTCTACAGCACATTCAAAACTAACTCAAAATGGATTAAAGGCATAAATACTCATGGCTTGGATTAGGCAATGGTTTCTTGGAAATGACAGCAAAAGTCCAAACAACAAAAGAAAAACAAAGATAAATTTGACCTTTAAATTTAATACATGTGTGCATTCCTGGTGCCAGTGAGGTCAGAAGAGGGCATCAGAGCCCCTGAAACTGGAATTACAGACAATTGTGAGCTGCTCTGTGGGCACTGGGAATTGAACCTGGACCTGGGTCATCTGGAAGAACAGCCAGTGCTCTTCACCTCCGAGCTATCTCTCTAAACCCTTCCTGAATATATATATATACATACTTTTATTTTTTTTCAAATATCATAAAACTGAGTGTTACTCTGAATTATCAAAATCCAAATCAATCCAGGGGCATGATCACTGTCAAAGCACAGTGAACTATTTCTACCTGACTGTGACTGTATGCAAGTGTCAATGATCTGCCACTTGCAGAAGCAGTGACATCAGCATCATCCCTTACTTAAATTCTTACATTTAAGTAATGGGTACTTAGTCAATTAAAAGTCTATTTCCAGGGTTAGAGAGATGGCTCAGTGGTTAAAAGCACTGGTCTCTCTTCCAGAGGACTCAGGTTTGGTTCCCAGCACCCATATAGGTTGGCATACAACTGCCTGCAACTCCAGTTTCAGAAGATCTGGTGCCCGCTTCTGGCCTTTGTGAGCACTGCACACATGGTATACAGACACATAAAATAAACATAAATAAATCTACTTCTAAAATCAGCTTTCCATCTTGCTGTGCTGAGAATTCCCAAGATTTTTCAGGTGGATGATGTTTGATGACTCTCTAGTAGGGTTCCCAGGACTCTGTATAAAGCTGGACTCATAACTATGATTTATTACAGCAAAATTATCAAAGCAAAAGCCAGGGGAAATAACACCCAAGCTTCCAATAATCTCCCAGTGGACTCATTCAGGATGTACTTAATGCCTCTTGCTAAACAGACTGACACACACGTGCCATGCAGTCCTCACAGATTCTCCTTGGAGACCCTGTGCATGAGCATTTTACTAGAGGCTGGTCTCAGAGGAACCCTCTGCCTGGCATGTCCCAATATTCCAAGAAGGAGAACAAGTTTGCTACAAACCACAGTTGATTGTACAAACTTTCTAGGCACAACAAGCCATTTTTTCCAATCCTGAGGGTATGCTGGGCACCTTCTAGAATTAAATTTCCCTTGGCTCAGTGGGCCTGGAACAAAGGCTAAGGACCTCAGTTTGATCCCTGGGACCTACATGGTAGAAGCAAGTGGTCTTTGAACTCCACATGTGTGCCATGGATACACCTGAATACACATGCACACAAGTGCACACATGCATGCACGCTCACAAGCACACACAAAATAAATAAAATTAAAATTTTAATATAAAAATATACAAATTAGTAGGCATGGGAACCATATACACAAATGAGTTAGATTTACCCATGCTCAAATAACTTTAAACAGAAAAACCAAATGAATTATTTTACCCTAAAGCATACTCTAAGTAAACCCACAAATAATGAATTTGATGAGCTAATATCTGAAATGTGATCACAAATTAAAATATTACAGACTTCCTAAAATTGTACAATTAATGTTTATTTTGGAAAAATGAGGCAAACCCAGAAAAATATCAAAGAAATTAGACTCGTTGAAAGCCCCTAAAATCATTACTTATCACTGATAATTTTTTTCTATTCATGTGGATAAACGATACATACCCACATAGCTAATCATACATTTAATATGAAATTTTAATTTAGTTACCTATGGTTTTTTCTGTCATTAATAATTCTACATAGTGAAAAATATTGTTAAAACTTCTAAAGCCTCTCCCTTCTGGTAGACATATAGGTTGTTTTGTGTTATTAGTTTCCAAAACTTATAAATGCTCCAGTGGACCCCTATCGCTCTAACAACAAGGCCAGAGAGCCCCACATGATCCAGGGCCTGGCTCCCCCCATTGCTCCATCCTTCACCCACATGGAGTGGACCTTTGAACTTCACCTTCCCCATGACCCCTTTGAACTCTCCTGCTGTGTCACCATGCCCCGCTTCATGATTTTCACATGTGTAGATACCCCCCTATATTGTGCATTATAACTAAGAAGTTTTCATTGGTCCTTGTACTATATAAACACAAAACTTTAAATATGCACAGTCCTGGATAGGTGACAATCTCCACCAAACAGAAGCTATAGCTCTCTACTCCGTGGCACCCATAAAATACATCACGGGTTTTAGGAACAAGCCCATACATAATCACATGATTTGTTAAATCACTTAATGTACTTGATTGTTTTAGCCATTGAATTCCCACCTTTCTTAGGTTGACATTTAAGTATCTTCTTTTTATAAAACTTTGATTTCCTTATTGTATCTTCTAATACTCTCTTATGAATAATAAAAATTATTTAATTCAACACATACTTTTCTTTAATTTGGCTCTCTTACTTAATTTACTAATTCCTTAACTTTTACATTTTTTACTTGGAATTTTTCCTTTTTCGTTTTTATTAATTTGTTTATTTTACAGTCCAATCACCATCCCCCTCCCTCTTCCCAGTCCTATTCTCCCACCCACTCCCCCCACACTCCTCACCCACCCACCCTCCCAGTACCAACCCACTCTGGCCTATCAAATCACATCAGGACTAAGGGCTTCCTCTTCCACTAAAGTAAGACAAGGCAGCTCTGCTTGGAAAGTGGGATGCACAGGGAGACAACTACATCCAAGTCAGAGATAGTCCCCACTTCAATTGTTAGAAGATCCACCTGGGGACCAAGCAGCCCATCAACTTCACATGTCTATTGGGCCTAGAACCAGTACATGCCTGTTCTTTAGTTGGTGGTTCAGTCTTTATGAGCCCCCTTGTGTCCCAGTTAATTGGCTGTGTGTGTCTTCTTTTGGTGTCCTTGATCCCTCCAGCTCCCACAAACCCTCCTCTAACTCTTCCTCAAGACTCTTGATTTTCGCCTAATGTTTGGCTGTGGGTCTCTGCATCTGTTTCCATTATCTGCTGGATAAAGCTTCTTGGATGGTAGTAGTGTTGGATTCCTGTCCTAATCCCTCTCTTAGTTCACTCCCCATGTCTATTTTATTTTCCCTACTTAGAGGGATTCAAGCATCATCCCTTGAGCCTTCATTGTTACTTCATTTCTTTGGGTCTGTGGATTGTAGCACGGTTGTCCTGTATGTATTGGCTAGTATCTGCTTATGAGTGAATAAATACCATGAGTATCTTTTTTTGGGTCTGGGTTACCTCACTCAGGATGATCTTTTTTGTTTCCATCAATGTCCCTGCAAATTTCATGATATTCTTGTTTCTGACAGTGGAGTAGTACTCCATTGTGTAGATGTACCACAATTTCTTTATCCATTCCTAGGTTGAGGGACATCTGGGTTGTTTCCAGTTTCTAGCTATTACGAATAAAGCTGCTATGAACATCGTTCAGCCAATGTCCTTGTAATTTAGTGAAGAACCTTTTGGATATATGTCCAGGAGTGGTATAGCTGGGTCTTAAGGTAAGAACTATTCCCAATTTTCTTAGAAAGCACCCGATTAATTTCTATAGTGGTTGTACAAGCTTGCACTCCCACCAGCAGTGGAGGAGTGTTTCCCTTTCTCCACATCCTTGCCAGCATGTGCTGTCATTTGAGCTTTTGATCTTAGCCATTCTGACAGGTGTAAGATGGAATCTCAGAGTTGTTTTGAGTTACATTTCCCTTATGACTAGGAATGTTGAGCATTTCTTTAAGTGCTTCTTAGCCATTAGAGATTTCTCTCTAGTGAATTCTCAGTTTAGTTCTGTATCCCATTTTTCTCATTGGGTTATTTGGTTTGCTATTGTTTAACTTCTTGAATTCTTTATATATTTTGGATATTAGCCCTCTGTCAATGGGGTTAGTGAAGATCCTTTCTCAATCTGTGGGCTGCTGTTTTGTTTGAATGACACTGTCCTTTGCCTTACAGAAGCTTTTCAGTTTCATGATGTCCCATTTATTGATTGCTGATCTTAGTCCCTGAGCTATTGGTGTTCTGTTCAGGAAGTTGGAATTTTTCTTTTAACAAAGTCTCTTTGTGTAAACCAAGCTCGCTCCCAGCTCACAGTCCTCCTGCCTCAAGCTCCCCAGTGCTGATTTCAGGTCTTCACCACCAGTTGCAGTCTTCTTACCGCTGACCTGTGATGTTGAACACATCACTGGTGTTCTCATCGTGCATGGCTTTGTCCTCATCATAACATTCAGTCCTTACACTCCAATGATAATCAACACAAATACAATTCTTTGAACTCACGTTATCTCCTATTTTTAGAATCTTTCCACACTCAGATGGTTTGTTTGTATTTTAAAACACTATTAATCTCTCTGCCTTTTGTCATCTGCTATTTTGTGGAGGTTTCATTATAAATTAAAGGTGTTCGCACATGTTTTCCCTTATCTTTAAATAATATTGAGTAAAACTGAGTGAGGGAGAATGATTTTCCATTCGCTGGTGTAACTGTTAATGCTGACAACTTAACAGGACCTAGAATCACCTTGGAGACAAGTCTCTGGGCTTGTCCCTGAAGGACTGTCTAAATTAAGTTACTTGAGATGGGAAGACCCAGGCTAACTGTCACACTGAATAAAAAGGAGCAACAGCCTGAGCCCCTGCTTCCTGACCACAGGTGTCATGTGACCAGCTGCCTCCAACTGCAGCCACCATGTCTCTCTTGCCATGATGGACTGTGTACCCTCAAACTGCAAGCTATAATAATCCTTCCCTCCTTACATTGCTTTTGTCGGGTATTGTCACAGTAACACATAAACTGATACAGTTGGGTTGTGAAGGAACTGAGGGCCCTGGGCTTCCTTGAAGGGTGCAAAGGCAAAGGCTCACTAACTGGGAAATGTGGTAGAAGTTGGTTCTCTTTAGTGTTTTAGTATGCAGATAAAGGTAGCACATAAAGGAGGAGCTTGGCATCACTTGGAGTTGGGGCAGAGCTCAGTTGAGGCCATAGCTCCATGAGAAACACGAAATGGATTGTGGGAAGTGCATGGCTAAGAAACCTCACAAGCTGCAGATGATGTCAGTTGCCACAAGAAGCCACAGGGAACGCTGGATATCGCGAGGCCCTTGAGACCACCAAGGATAGTGACACTATGCTATATATAAACCAGAGAGTTCCACGTGACTCTCTCTTCCTTCTGCCCTCATGGACTGAGAGGAAAATGCATGCTGAAGAAGTGAAGCAAGGTGTTCCATTCACCAGCCTTTAGGCGGCAATGGTCAGAAACTGAGAGGCAGAGTCCAAGAGAGACTTTTTTGCCACAAATCAGCCAGAGAGAGACTTTTTGCTGCAAGTCAGCTTAATACGACTGGCAGAAAAGACGGGTGGAATTCAGAGGCCGTGGTGAGGAACATTAGGCCATGATGCATTGATGGGCTGAGGAGACTATAGAAATGAGTCTCAGCTGATGGAGGAAGCTGACCTCAAGTTCAGTGGTTAAAACAGGCTGGTCTCATGAGCTAGCGACAATAAAGCAGTTGAAATAAAGTAACCATACAAACTGGCAAAGTTAGGCCCAATGGATGCTAAGTTTTGAAAGGCCTGCCTGCTGGGACTGCTGTAACCAGAAAGCTAAAATCAAGTTTTCCCGCCCAGACCTATGCCAAGAATATCAATATCCTTTAAGAAAGTCAAAATAAGGTTGGTTAGGTGTTCTTAGTTATTAATTGCTTATAGGTATTAGGTTTTAGGTATTAGATTATAATATATAGGTGTTTTATAGGTGTTTGTTAAGTATTAATAAATATACATGTTTATAAATAATTTTTTTTTGTCTTTTGAGACAGGGTTTCTCTGTATATCAGCCCTGGCTGTCCTGGACTCACTTTGTAGACCAGGCTGGCCTGGAACTCACAGAGATCCTCCTGCCTCTGCCTCCTGAGTACTGGGATTAAAGGCATGTGCCACCATGCCCGGCTAATAAAAATTTTCTGTTACAGGGAAATGTAAATCCATTTCCGAAACTTGATGACAAGATAAGAGCAACATGACAGATGCCTACAGGGTGCTCAGGAGGAGGAATCAGCTTGGGTCTACAAAGCCTGGGAATATCCCTGCCTGATATCCACAGCTGTCTTTCACCTGCTGATTTGTCTGTGGTTGTCTGGCATTGCTAGTATACTTTGGTTTATGATTATGGACTGATCTGAGTTGAGCTCTGGGGTACTCTTACACAGGACTGTGAATGCATTTGAAACAAAATGGTGGTGGTCTGAAGAAGCCAGTTAAGAAATAATATATTTTTGGGCTCAAGGTGATGGTTCATTAGGTAAGAGTACTTACTTTGAAAGCATGGGGATCTATCTTCAAATCCCCATCTGCTACTCAATAAAAGCTGAGCATTGCTGAGCATGCTGGTAAACCCAGCATCAAGAACCCCGGCCTCCACATGCAAAAGCATGTTCTTATACCACAAATGAATGCACCACACACACTTAAAAACCAACCACATTTTGACGAAAACTCAGAGACACAGGCCTGAGAGAGATTTCCAGTCCAGGCACACAGCAAACAGAAACCCTGGTCTGGGGAATGTAAGATTCTTCTCTAGGGAGTCCCTGAGACCTCAGTGGGGTGTAGGGACAAGGAGTTTAGTAAAAGGCTCATCAGACATAATGATGGCTGGGATCCTCTCCTTCTGACTTAAAGGGAAATGCTACATGTGACAACCGTCAAGGTCAGCCACCCCTGGGTTACAAACCAATAAATCCATTTAACAGCAGTCAGTTAGACAGAGTCCGTCCGCTTTACCAGATGCCACGAGTTCCTGCCACAAGGTCATGTGATCACCACTCTTTGCAAAATATGTGATATTAATAACTTTGCCTTAAAATCCACTAAACATAGGTGCAGTAAATGTGACACTTTACTATCTGACAATATGCACAATACATACAATGTATAATTAAGCCTTGAAATTCCACATAATAAGAACCTTTTTAAATAACCAAAAGGTTCAGCATGTAAAGGAATTTGTCACCAAGCCTGATGACCTGAGGTCATCCCCAAGATCCATATAGTAGACCAAGAGAAGTGACTCCTGAAAGGTGTCCACTAATCACCACACATATGCCATGACACACACTTGATTCCAACACATACACAAAATAAATATATGTAATTTTTAAAAAATCAGAAGTATGCAAAAAGGTATTAAAAGAGATTTTTTTCCCCAACACAGGGTTTTTCTGTATGGTCCTGGCTGTCCTGGAACTCACTTTATAGACCAGGCTGGCTTTGAACTCAGAGATCCACTTGTCTCTCTCTCTCCTGGGATTAAAGACATGTCTGCATTCCAACCAGATCATACAGACCTAGAAGGTGTTTTGATGTGATCTCTTGCCAGAGCAACCATGCTCTGAATTAAAATTCTTCTACAGTGTTCATAACTCAAAGCCATAAAACACTAAGTAGCAGTGACATGGGGAAAAGGGTGCATCAGTTGAACTGTTAACATAGTTTAAAAGTTTTGAAATTGTGCATAAAATTAGAGCATTGACTAAAAGAACAGCAGGGGTATGAAACAGCAAACAATGTTTTAAGCAATTAAAAAAGCTTAGCTATTTACAATGTCGAACTGCAAAAGAGCAGTAGTATATTCTCTACAAAATGGTCTCCACAGTGTGGAAAAGCAGCCACACAGGCCCAAGCTGGATATTCTTCCTTCTTCACAGTGTGGAAAAGCAGCCACACAGGCCCAAGCTGGATATTCTTCCATCTTCACAGTGTGGAAAAGCAGCCACACAGGCCCAAGCTGGATATTCTTCCATCTTCACTATTTGTTCATTTTCTCTTTTTACATATGTTGAACCTAAACATGATCTTTCCTCAGTAAGCATTAATAAGTGTTAGTAATCACTTTTTTTCATACTTGTATATAAGCAATAACAAGAACAACAACAATGATATGAAAACATATGTGCAAAAGGGTGTTCATCACCATTATTTATACTTACAAAAAAAGGAAAGCAACCTAAAATGTTCAGGAATGGGAAAATGAAGACATTCCATTCTGTCACCTCTAGGGCAATAATGATTTCAAAAGTGCAGCCTACAAACAAAATTTTACAACTGGCTTATGAGACAAAAAAAAAGCAATATGAATTGTAGAGGTGCAATGAGCATGTGGTATATTTATGAACATATAGTGAGAGCCACTACTAGAAAAATGTTATTAGTCCTTCAGCAAATCCTACCAGCCTGCGCACTTCTGGGTATACATCCAAATGATTTCTCACCAAACCACAAGGATGCTTCCTCATCTATGTTCATAGCAGCCTTATTTGTAATAGTTAGAAACTGGAAACAACCCAGATGTCCCTCCACCAAGGAATAGATTAAAAAACTGTGGTACATCTACACAATGGAATACTACTCAGCCATCAGAAACAATGAAATCATGCAATCTGAAGCCAAATGGATGGAACTAGAGAAGCTCATCCTGAGTGAGCTAACCCAGACTCAGAAGGATGTACATGGTATCTATTCAGTTATAGTCGGATTTTAGCCATATAGTACAGGATAGCTATACTACAGCCAATGCAACATAGACTTTTTTTCCCGTCAGGAGACACTTTTCCCTAGTGGTGCTGCCTTGTAGGCCCCCAGTATATGAGGAGGCTCTTGGCCCTCATATGACTGCTGAACTGGGGCTGGGGACTGTTATGTAGGGACACTCCACTCCAGAGGAGTGGGATGGAAGGGATGGGGGTAGAGGGTGGGAGGGTGCGACTGGGAGGGGTGGAAAGAGGGCACTGTGATGGAGATGTAACCTGAAGCAATGAATAAAAACTTAAAAATGTTATTAGTAATTATGGTCACAAAAGGCGCTTTTCTTCTCTACTAGTTTTTTGTTTCATTTGGGTTTGTTGATATTGCTGTACTGCTTTTGTTGTTTTAGTTTTTCAGCCTTTTTTTTTTTTTTCAGAGTGAAGTTTCCTCTTTTTTCCTTTCTTTTTGCGTTGGTTGTTGTTGTTGTTGTTGAAACAGGATCTCACTGTGTAGCCTGGGCTGGCCTCCAACTTAAAATCATAATGCCTCAGTCTCCTGAATGTCAGTATTACAGGCATGCAAACCACATTTGGGTTGGTTTGGGTTTTCTCTTTTGAGAAGTGTCTTGCTATTCTGTTCAGCTGCACACAAACTCCTATGTGTAGAGTCTCACTCACACCAGCTTCTAAGTGACTGTGCACCACCAGTGCCTGGTTATGAAGTAACTTGTGTAAGAAAAATTATATGTGAAGACATGCATGGAGTCTCTTGTTTTTATCCATAATTTGAGGCTTTATAACTCCAAATCTCTATTTGCAGACATTCTTCTGACCTGGACACCATCTTTTTTTTTTCCTTTATTTTTTATTTCTTCAAGTTACATCTCAATCACAGTCCCTTCCCGATTCCCCCTCCAGTCCCACCCTCCCACCTTCAACCCCCCATCCTCTTCCCTTTTTTTTTCTTTTAAGTTTAAGGTATATCTTATTTCCACCTACAGTTTCCCCTTTCAGTCCAACAAATGGCTCTTTCTCTTATAATAATAAATACAATACAGTACAACAGAGGTAATTAGGCTACAGTTATGAGGGTTATATGGCTTAACGTACATTCCCAATGACCAGTCCATATGTATTTGGTACCTGACTTTAACATTCTACTATCTAAACATAGAGTTTAAAGGTCTATATCTGACTCAACATTCATACTAACTTGCAACACAATTTTAAAAGTATCTTCTTAGGGGCTGGAGAGGTGGCTCAGTGGTTAAGAGCACTGGCTGCTCTTCCACAGGTCATGAGTTCAATTCCCAGCAACCACATGGTGGCTCACAACCATCCATAATGAAATCTGGTGCCCTCTTCTGGTCTGCAGATATACCTGCAGACAGAACACTGTACACATAATAAATAAATCTTTAAAAAAAGTATTCTTAGATCTATAACACTCTCTTGACTCCTCCTAAACAACTCAAAATTTAATTATGAGACTCTAGCTATCTGTTCTTCAACCACCTCAGAAACCTGAGAGGGATAAATATATCTGATTTTATAGGAAGTACAGGGCCTGCAGCTTCCCAAACTAAGAAATGACATACCAGTGGCTGCCTGGACAGTTCCCATTTTCTCTCCATACGTTACAGCATCGATCTTCAGTCATTTGGCCCCATTTCTCTGACAGACATTGATTGTAGAGCAGGGGTTATGAAGGACTTACCTACCCTGTCTTGGCAAAGCTAGGCTGTCGACTTACCTGCTTCCTGGACACCATCTTGACACGTGGTTTAGGTTAAAACTTTTTAGGAAGCCATAACAAAAAAAGGTATTTTATGGCATAACTGAATGTTAAGCTTCCAAAGAAAAATAATGGATCTCTAATGTGGGACAGCAATAGACATGTGTTTTTCCAGGTAAGGACTACCCTTTGAGAAAACTAAAGAATCCACCTGTCCTTATGTGGGCAAACCTAAGGAAGAACTTTGTTCAGTGACTAAGCCACCCCTATCTGCAGAAGAAGACAATGCAAAGGAGTAGGCAGGAAGCATTGGGCTTTACTGACACATCTTAATCACAGACCCTCTTGAGGACCTCACCAGGAAGATGGCAGGGTACCCCCATCCTCTAAATGCCCAGCATCTACTATCTGAATTGAAAATATTGCTTTCTTTCTTCTCCACTTCCAATTTTCTCAGCCATGTACCTGGTAGCATATGGACAAGTTGAGACTCTGTCTTTCCTTGTCAGTGATTATAAAGCCAATATATCTCACTGCCTTTCATTTGTCCGCCAAGGATACCTGGGGCCTTCATAAGCTAATAACTTGATAGTACAGCTGCTATCATGTATCTTCAGACAGATTTGATTAGGGCTATATACAGCAGTTACTTGGGAGACTGAGGGGCTGGGCAATGGCTCCATAGATAATGCACTTGCCTTGAAAGCATAAGGACCAGAGTTCAGATCCCTAGCCCTCACATAAAAATTGGGCAGACCTGGCAGCCTCCCTGTAATTCCAGTGCCTGGGAACTGAGACAGGGGATTCTCAGGCAAGCTAGACTGACACACTCTGTGAACTTCAAGTTCAGAGAGAGACCTTGCCACCACAAATAAGTAGAGAACAACTGAGGAAGATGCCCGACATCAACCTCTAGCTTCCACAAACATACTCATGCATGTGCACATATATCCATACATATGTGCGTGCATACATGAGAACCCATAAACATGCAAACATAGGTCATACATACTTGTACACAAAAAGAGAGAAATATTTAATTCTGCATCAGGATGACTATGCACAGGCTGTGGTCCCTGTCTACACATCTTAGAAACCAATTCTTCCTACCCTCAAACAAACTATTGTTCAGCCACTTCCAGAGTTCTTCCTAATGACAGTGCTGAGCACAACTGTGCCCACATAGTTGTACTCCAGTAATGTCTCAGTGTCCCTGTGCCTCCAAACCTGTGCAACTGTCTTCTGGACTTGCTTGTGTCCCAACAACAGGATGTGTGTTTAGTGGGAAAAAATCAGAATGGTCAACTTAGAGGGACAGGAAGCGGGGAGAAGTTGTCTAGGAAAAAAAACACACATACAGGAGAAGTTTCTGGATTAAGTCAACATACTATAATTTAATAGGAGTTTGGACTAACCAAGAGGGTGAATTTGTTAAATTTCCAACAATTAACACTTATCTGTGCATCTCACTGTACATAAATTACATGTCAAAAACTTACTAATTTTAACTCACATTGATGATAGAGAAGTGCAGTATAGAAATGTCAGTATATTAAGGTTCTAAACTTCCCTTGAGTTTCAGCCACAATAAGATGCCTTAATGTATGGTTAGAATGACAGATGTAAAGAGGTCTTAATGTGTGGCTGGAATAACAAGTGTTTAAGTGGCAAAATGAGAGCAGATGTTGATAACAGAATGCAGACAATGGACCTAGACATCTCTATTGCAAAACCTGCTAAGTTTTGCTCCAGAAATCAGCTCACATTCTCAGACTCTGCAATAAATATATGATGGAGTAAATGTATTATGTTGTTATATTCACAGCTAATGACCACTTCTTTTAATTGTGTGTGTGTGTGTGTGTGTGTGTGTGTGTGTGTGTGTGTGTGTGAGAGAGAGAGAGAGAGAGAGAGAAAGGGAGGGAGGGAGGGAGGGAGGAAGGGAAGTTAATTTGGGAGGTAAGAACATGAGGGAGGGTGGTGTGAAGGGAGCACAGGAGGACTTTGAGTGTCCTACTTGAATCCAGAGCACATTTGACAGCCAATAAGTCTTGGAATCCACAGTGTCTCTGCCGTCTCTGCACCAGGGTTATAGCACAGCCATGCCTGGCATTTTCCCCCATGGGTGCTAGGAACTGAAATCAGGTCCTGAGTGCTGCTGTGAATCAAATGTTCTTGCCCAGTGAGTCATCTCTCAGCCCCTTTCTCTGGTTCTAATTATTTTTAAACTTTTGGAATTACAGCTCTAGTGTCTTCAAAACAGGCTTTTCCATATGCCTGAAACTACAGTCATCTCCACATTCAACTCCATTGGCTTCTTCTGATCACAGAGTGAGAATCACCAGTTAGTTCTTGTTGTTGTTTTTGTTTTTTTAACATCAGCTAGTTTCTTCATCTGAGATCCAGAAATAAACTCTAACTTAAGCAAAAGAGGGGGAACTTATAAAAAGGATTTAGGGGAGCCCCCAGCATAATGAAGTCCTGAAGGAATATACAGAAAAGTACATTGCTCCAAAGTTAAGAAAGAAAGGGTATAGTATTCCACTTCATACACACTGATATCAAAATGGAAAAAAACGCCCTACAATTTAGTTCTTTCCGAATCTTGCTCATATTTTAAATTCCAGGCACAGAATTTTCATACAGTCTCAAGTCTCCCTAGAATGTTAGACTGAAGCCAGGAGAGACAGATAATTTCCAAATGGAAGCTCAGGTGTCAACACCAAAAGAGAGCACCATGGGTTCTGAAAAGTCTAAACAAAGACCACAGAGCACTTACAACTTCCTCCTACCCTTCACAAGACACATAAATATCTTATTATTTACTTCCATGACTGTTGTCCACTGCCCCCTCCCTCTCCTGTTTCCTTATCCCAACTCAATCTTGTGATTATGGTAAACATTCCATCTGAAAATTTTCCTAGGTTGTATCCATTTCCTTTACCCTTAGCCAGAATCTCACAAGCAAACACCTCCATAACCACTGCTGTATGGAGTTAGGGATTTCACCAATTCAGTTCAGGAAAGCTCACCAGTGTCTCTAACCCTAGAGCGCTCTCTTGCATTTGCATCAATTTCCTGGTTGGAAAGTTCCCTGAATTTGGTCAAGATGATACCCACGTCAACTGGCTGTCCAACACAGTATATCTGAACCAAGCAAGTCCAGGGAACTTAACTGACCCACAAGAACTTCTCTCTCTTTGGGAAATGAGCACATCAATAAGCTTCTCATACATGGGGGAGTAATGGCTGACGGTGAGGCTGGGCAAGTCGTTTAAAGCAGCTGAATTTGAAAGAGCTAACGGGAAGTTATGAAGAGGGAATAGAGAACTGGCTGTGGAGCCACACATGTGGGCTGTGTTTGTATGAGTCACAAAGGTCTGGCTCTAAGGCTGACACACTAGCACACTTGGGGCTGGTGCTTCTCTGTTGCTTTGGAGTATACTCAACAAGAATTGGCATGGGAGACTGTAGGCTAGCTGGGACTGTCCTCTGCATGGGCACCGCACCCCTGGATTTTCAGGGTGTCCTCACAGTACCAGCTCCATTGTGGAATGGGACACCTATGTGGCAGATAACAGCCCAGGCGTTCCTATCATCGATTGGTTTTCCAAGCTCTGACTTAATTCTCCCAGGGGCATTTTCTCATCATTTTCCTGGTACCTGGGGATGCAGCTGTTTCCTTTGGCCACGTTTAAGTTTGAAAATGAGTGGAGCTAAAAGTCCACAGCTGCCTGTTCACGTTCTAAATGTTTTTACTCTACTTTTTGGCTTCACAATTTATGAGCTATTTGAACTTGGAAAATCATTTGGGCATCCCTAAACTGTCACTTCTTCATTTGTTTTAAAAATCTTTCCTATGTACTTTAGATTATAAAAGGATCAAATGCCATAACTTTTGGAACTCAATTATGAGGATCTAATATGTTTGGATAAAATCACATAGGTCTTACATATATTGAATATATTGATCTTTCTAATATAGGATTTATATTTGGCCTTTAACTCTCTTTAAGTTGCTTTAAAATAAATTAAGTTTATGATTATTACAAAGATATATAGGGCTGCCGGGCGGTGGTGGCGCACGCCTTTAATCTCAGCACTTGGGAGGCAGAGGCAGGCAGATCACTGTGAGTTCGAGGCCAGCCTGGTCTACAAAGTGAGTCCAGGACAGCCAAGGATACACAGAGAAACCCTGTCTCGAAAAACCAAAAAAAAATTAAAAAAAAAAGATATATAGAGCTAGAGATGTACTTCAGTGGCACAATGCTTGTCTAGCAAATACAAGGTCTTGGGTTCAATCCCCAGCATACATGTACACAAAAATAATGTATAAATAGTATTGCTCTAAATAAAAGAAATTTTTAGCAGTAAGGACTGCCTACTATCTCACCATAGAATTGAATTTTGGAGAACTTACCTTTTGATTATGCATATGTTTGTGAAGATACAGATATTTTATAATAAAAGACAGAACAGATATATTTTTATAAGCTCCATTTTGATTTTCACAATATGTTACAAATGTGGATATGAGTTAAGCAGTTTGCAAAAATATGAAATATCTTGCAAATGCTTCCTATTATAGCCATTGTAATAGTTACTATTGAGCCAAAACTTCATTTTCCTAGACAATGATTAATTGCAAACTATATTTCAATGTTTAATATATAGTATTATGATGAAAAGAAAACAAACCAAAATGAAAACATACAGCCTGCTGAGAGCTAAACTAAGAACACAAATCTATGAGAAGGACTTATAATGTGAGCATGTTGAAGTAGTACATGAGTGAGTTGGAACCTGGGTTTTTTTTTTAACATTTATTTATTAATTTATTATGTATACAGTATTTGCTCTACATAAATGTCTGGGCACAAGATCTCAATGTAGATGGTTGTGAGCCACCATGTGGTTGCTGGGAATTGAACTCAGGACCTTTGGAAGAACAGCCAGTGCTCTTAACCTCTGAGCCATCACTCCAGCCCTGGAACCTGGGTTTTAAAGTCATTAAAATATCACTATTCTTCTCCTTAAACCAGAGATCTAAAAAATAGACCTTCCAAAACAGTGAATATGTTATGGATTTCACAGATGGACTTAAGGATATGTCTACTTGTAAGTGTGTGGGGTGAAGAGATGGTCTCATGTAACCCAGGCTGGACTCCAACTTGCTATGTAGCTAAGGATGTCCTTGAAACTTGTACTAGGCTCCACCTCCTAAAGGTTACCATCTCCCAATAGTCCTACTATAAGGACCAAACCAGCCCATAACATGCAGGCCTTTAGGGATGCTTATCTAAACCACAGCAGTATAGAAAATGCAAATTCAAAAACATCTCCCAGGCATCATGTTGTTTCTCATGCTTGGAGATACCCATGCAGTCCATCATCTTATCTACCAGCATAATCCATAGTTAAATTCTCTTCTCAAATTCACTTGCAACCTGACTAAATCTCCATCACAGACTCCTGGACAGACACAGTCTCTTAGCGTGTCTTAGCTGGGTGCAGTCCGAGGTCTCACTGGAAACAAATGCACATCTTGGGAAATACCACATCACCTTCCTCCTTTCCTTTAATCCATGTAAGAGCCAGGCTCTTGTCCCTGAGAGAAAAGGAAACTCTGATGGCAGATGAAGTTTGAGAGGAAGAGAGAGCTTTGATGCCTTTCTTTATAAAAGAGTTTACAAAGGCAGTAAGAGGACCTAGCTTTTTCTGGTCAGTGTGCCTGGGCCTCTCAGAAGAGGCCAGAGAGTGGAAGTAAGCCAAAGCTTTCATGCTTTGTTTCCCAGCCTGTCATGCTCTATGGAGTTCATAAGGAAATGTGTAGATATTGTGACTTTTAATTTTCAGTGCAGCACCTGACATCCTAAGTGACTCTTCTAGTCTGTGAGATGCAATCCTTTACCCATTGTAGTCAAGATCTTTGATTGGTTAGGTTGATTTGGTTTAAAGGTCTTCATCTAGCTAGTTGGTTTTATGTACTATGACTACCCTAGTGGAACTCTGAGGAAGGAACTCTTCAAGCAGGGGACTCTAAAAGTAAGTTTGGTAGCATGCCTGAAGCCCCAGGTTAAATGCTAATTAAAAAAATGAAAATAAATTTAAAATTAAGAATACAAACAAATTTGTAATTACCAATTCTAAGGATTGTTAAGATGAACATTTGCCATTAACTATCAGTGTCAACAGTACCTTGTTCAGATTACTATTTTAAATTAATCGATGAGAATATCTGGTTATAAAAAAGTTTTTCTATTAATAGTTTTAAGGTCTAATGCCTATTATTTTGTTTATTTGCAAAAATTCCTTTCATTAAAAAACTAGTTTCAAGGTTTGCTGTTCTCATATCTATTTCTAAATTTGTTTTCCATTCTCTAAGCAAATGGCCCTAAGAAGAACTTTATTGAGAATGATTAGAGAAACAGGTGACATAAAGACAGAAAAAATAATTTTGTTTTTTGTTGATGGGCTCTAAAAAATGATAACAGCAGATGAATCTGCTTAAGTTCTTGAAAGGACAAAAGTATCCTGGACTGGCAAGACAGCTCAGCAGGCAAAGACGCTTGCTGCCAAGCCTGATGACCTGAGTTCAATCCTTGGGACCCAGTGGTAGAATGAAAGAACTCTCCCCAGCAAGATGTCCTCTGACCTCCATACATCACACACACACACACACACACACACACACACACACACACCCTGAAAGCACATAAATGTAAAATCAGCAGAGATATCATCTTCTGAATATACAGAAATGGAAATGGCAGCCAACCGTGTGCTAATTTCAGGTTTGTTTACCAACTATAACAACTATAAATTAACAGGCTGGAGCTGCAGGCAAGTCTACAAGCCATCAAAACTTGAAATAGGAAAGTGGGTAGTGGCACATCAAGAGGTTTCTGCGAAGCACATAGAGCCATGAGTGCCACTTCACTGAGCCTTTCTCCTAGGCTGCAAATGGGGCCCCTTGCTCCGGCTTACGTGTGAACAGCTACATGCCGAGGGTCTAGTAGTCACTCTTTACATCAAAGCTGGAAGCCAGACTCCTCCAGTGACTTTAAAGGAAGTTAAATGAACACCCACTAGGAAAAAGAGGAAAGGCTGTGGCCCGGAAAAATCCAGAGTGTTTGGAACAATGCAAAGCAGCAGACACTACAGAGAACAACTCCCTCCTCCACCCTATGGAGCAGGGCCAGGAGAAGGACTTATCCAAGTCTCTCAGAACCCAGCTGGGACAGATGGAGCAAAGTAAGAAAGGACCAGAACAGACCCAGGACATATAAAACTCCAGCACAAGATCTCTTCCTGCTTCTCATGGTTCTGAAATTCAAATAACTCATAATGAACTATCTCTACCTCCAGCACTGCTGGTGAAACAGTCAGGTTGGGACTGCAGGTTCCAATATGGCATTGATCATGAATCTGGCATTTCACACGGGGAAACTAGATTGACTGGGGACTGATCGAGCCTCCTCCGTCTCTTTGTCTTTGTACCACACTCACCCACTTGGTAATCTACTATGAGTTTCTGTACATGATGCCCGATCGCAAGAGAACAGAATAAAAGTCCGTCTGTCTTTAGGGCCCACAGCAAGCAGTTATAGCTTCATTCGTTTGGCCAAAGTAAGCCACAGAAGCCTAAATCTAAGGAAAGCTGTGGCCCTCGCCCTTGGCTTGAGGAACTTCATGAGCTTATAGAGATCGGAAGAAATGTTTGTGTCTACCTCTGCAGAAAGCTTGTAAATACTTATGTATTATGAGACACACACACAAACACATGCAGACCCCAGAGCCGGCTTGTTTTGCAGACTGAACAAATCAAATACTATTTTTCAAAGAATAGGAAAATAAGGAATGTCCACCAACTCATTTATGGTGCTTATATAGGCTTGGATTCTAAAAGCACTCTAAACTACTCTAAGAAGGAGAATAAATCACTCTTATTTTAAAGCATAAAATACTTGAATAAAATATTACAGGAATTCCATCTATCAATAGGTCAAATAAATAATATATTGAATCCATGTTTATATGGGTTCACATCAGAAAACCCAATTCATATTTAACAAAAAAAGGAAAGAAAAACATTTCAAAGGTGGAAGAATTGGATTTTTCTAATATTCAGAAAGGATTCATGATTTTAGAGGATATTTAGCAAATAAAAATAAGGGTGAACTTCCTTAGCAAGCCTGAATCTACTGAAAGCTTAGAAAATTCCCCTGAAAGGCAAGAAACTGAGGCATTTTCTGTAAAGACAGAAACATGATAAGAATAACCACAGTAAATGTTTCTAGGCAACATTGCGCTGGAATTTCTAGTCTAGGGAGGAATGGGAAGGGAAGGGGAAAAGGAGGTGACAGAGAGATTGATGATGCAGAAACAAACCATGAAACATTTTTCCTACTTAAAAACCCAGAGAAACTCTTCAAGTAAATTAGGCAACAACACAACTTACATACCTACATGATTGTGACATAAAATTACAATTTATAAAGACAGTTGGATTGCAATATAAATGTCTTTGTTCTCTTATTCAGTAAGAGCCCAAACTGAGCTGAAAGACTGATGATCGCAAAGTGCTCATGTGCATACAACTACTGTAAGATTAAAATGAAACATCTCAATTTTAAATTCATTCTTGTGAATTGATGCTGAATGTTTTTCAGGGAAATTGTTGACCAAATAGGTGAATGTTTAGGAACGTGGGAAGGGTTTTGTTTTGTTTTGTTTTGTTTTTTTCAAGTTTAAAGACCATAGAAGGAGTCACAAAACAAGAAACTGATAAATTAGACTCCATAAAACATGTTACATGTTATTAGATAGTTATAACATTTAACAATAAGCTGCAGTAATATCTACAAAAAAAAGCTGAAGGCCATTTCTGTCCATATGCAAAGCACATCTTTGTGTGTGAAAGTTTACCTAACAAACTCTCCAACAGAAGCACCCCCATAGAAGCAGGAAGTAGACAGGGGGAAATAGACACAGGAAAGTTGGCATGAGGAAATAGGGAACCTGCATAAGAAAACAGCTCCATTAAGCATGTGGATAGAATCTAGCCTATCACAACAGAATAAATGCTATTAAAAAGCTGCAGTGTGATATTTTCAACCACTGAACAGAAAACAAAAACCAAGGAAAGCCATTTGTAAACTATAGGCAGGTCCTTTTCCACACTACTGTTAGGAATTTGCACTGCAGTACTAACTTTCCATCCATATTTCTGTAGCATAATTTAATAGTATTAATTTCTTGGCCCAGTAGTTCCATAGTTATGTATATCCTCCAATATATACATAATTACACACAGAGAGACTCACACACAAATGTTCTTCATTATGATATAGTTCTGTTCTGATAAGCTCACTATAACTTGGAAATTCTGAAAGTCAAAAATGCATTTATCACTAAACAGGCATATTTTATTATGCACATGGGCATTTTTCAAGCATGAAAATAAAACCACAAAATACAATATCCAAAAATATGTTTTTCTTGTCCCCTCCAGGTCTCTCTATTCCTCCTCCCTCTCTTATATAGGACTCCCAGAGCTCCACCTAATGTTTGACTGTGTGTCTGTCTCTCAGCATCTGTTCTGATCTGTTGCTGCTGAGTGGAATTTCTTATAGGATGGTTATGCTAGGTTCCTGTTCCTTTGTGTCTGTGGGTTGTAGGATAGTTATCCTGTACTATATGGCTAAAATCTAATTATAAGTGAGTACATGCCATGTGTATCTTTCTGGGTCTGGGTTAGCTCCACCTGAAGATGAACAGAACCAACCAACCTAGGCCCCTAGAGGCTTATAGAGATTGAAACACTAACCAAAAAAGAAGAAAAAAAGCTTAGACTAGACCTAGACCCCCCCCCATACAAATATAGATGATAGGTAACTTGGTCTTCAAGATCCCTTAGCAAGTAGCTGGGTGGGCAGTCTCAGTCATAAACTTTGTTACCTGTTAGTGGGACACTTTACCCTAGCTGAGCTGCCACGACAGGCCCCAGAGCAAGAGGAAGCTCTTAGCCCTAATGGGACTGATAAACTGACGGGGGCTGGTATGTGAGAGGCCTCCTCACCTGAGGAGAAGGATAGGAGGGAGAGGGGGTAAAGAGTGGGACAGTGGGATCAGGAGAGGAGGGGGAGCTGTGATTAAGATGTAACTTGAATTAATAAATAAATAAATATTAAAAAACAATATCCAAAAATAAAAACAGAATAGAGAGAAGGCTCACAGAATAAAGTGTTTACCATGAAAGCATGCAGTCATGAGTTCAGATCCTCAACACTCACATAAGTGCCAAGCATGCATGTTGGCACATATCTATAACCACAGTCCTGGGCTGGGGCAGGGGGCAGAGGCCAATGGATCCTGGTGACTGATAGGCCAAGTAGTCTAGCCAAAATGGTGATCTCTAGGTTCTGTGAGAGACCCTGTCTTAAAATATAAGGTGAAGGTGAAGAGCAGCAAAGAAAGACAGGGATGTCAATCTCTGGCCTCTACACACACACACACACACACACATACACACACACACATACACACATATTGATAGTTACCCTCACGAATATGGCATTCAACTAGGAGCTAAGACTCACCATGACTGTTCACCAATGGGAGCGAATACTGCACCATATAACACTTGTCTACAAAAAACAAACAAAACTGAACAGCAAAAGATGGCTCCTGATGAATGCATACTGCTTTCATGTCATTGTTAAATTGAAAACCCCTAAACCAAAGCACTGTAAGTCAGGGTCCAGCTCTGAATGTGTGAGGCTGCCCATAACTTTATTTCAACTATAGAAACAAAAAATGGCTGTGAAACATGACATGAAACATTAAGTAGCCACCAATGGAGATTTCAAATTTGGATATGCATGAGCACACTTCCCAAGAGTTTTATTCAGGGAGGATCACGACTTCAAGGCCAACTTGGACTACATAGCAAGTTCAAGGACAGCCTGAGCTGTATATAGTGAGGCTCTCTCTTAAGGAAAATCATTTTGTGCACAAGTTTAGCTTAAAATGACTTTCATGTGAAGCTGCTGCTTAAAAGGTACATGTGTTAGGGGAAGGTGATAATCACTACACTACAGAAACACCCTTACATTAGAAAGAGAAGCTGGGGACTGTCCAGGCAGCCAGTTGTCTGTCATTTCTTAGTTTTAGAAGCTACTGGCTCTGCACTTCCTGTATAATCATATATATTTATCCTTCTCAGGTCCCTGATGTGGTTGAAGACTAGGTAGTTATAGTATCACAGTTAAACTTTAAGTTGTTTAGGAATTAAAAGGAATTAGGAATTAAATTCGGTCTAAGAAGATGTTTTTAAGTTGGTAATACAAGTTAGTGTTGAAAATGAGTTAGGTATAGAACTTTAAACTCATGGAGATAGATAAATAATAGAATATTAATATCAGTTGCCAATTACGTATACATTGGGAATGTATATTATAACTTATAATTTTCATAATTGTGGCCTAATTGTTCTTATTGTTTTGTATTATATTTGTTGTTACCAGAAAAAAAAAAAACTTTTATTGGACTAAAAGGGGGAGCTGTTGGGGAGGGGGAAGATACACCTTAAATTTAAAAAAAAAAGTGGTTAGGAGGGTGAGGGGGAAGAGGGTAAAAGGATGGGACAGGGAAGGGGAGGAGGGAAGGGACTGTGACTGATATGTAACTTGAAGAAACAAATTAATGTTTGGGGAGGGGAAGGTACATGTGGAGTATGACAAAAACCAGCTCTATGACCTGCTTCCAATTCCTGACTGCCCAAGTCCTGCAGTGGCCCTGGCAACCTTATCTCTAGGAATCCCTAAAGACAGCATGGACAGCTGGGGGTGGGTGCTATATAACGTTAAAAGACTACTCCATGTATACTTTGAAAACTGTACACATAAAATAAAAAGCTCACGGAGCCACACGAAAGTTAATGTACAAACCTACATGATCTCAGTGTATTTACATGAATACCCGGTGGTCAATGTCTGTACTTTTCGAAGTTCTTTTAGTAAGGCTCTGTATTCCTTTCATAATTAGGGGACGTAGAAAATCATTAACAAACATGAATACATTTCATTCAAAACCTTTAATTATGTGCATCAATAGGGGGAAAAGTCTTGGAATTTTAAGAAAAATGTTTATTAGAAACAGCTAAGGCACTCTCCAACAATGTACCTCTGGGACATTTATCTTCGGCGTCATCCGGAGCACACATGAAATCAATTACAGCCCTCAACTGGCTTAGGGAGCCTCTGTGTGCCTGCAGCCCTCTCCACAGCAAATTGCCTCAGCCGTGGTCAAAATCAAAATTTCTCAGTTGCCTTGGTTGACCTAAAAATGTTTTATGTAATTTGCTATTATCTGGAAGGAAAACAGTTGTTAGAAAAATAAATCTCTTTTTTAAATTTGTAAGTGTTGCCAAGAAATATTCTTCATCATTTAGGCATTCCAGAAAAAAGAACCAGTAAATAAATGGAATCCCTAAAATGAATTTTTTAAACATCACTATTCATTAATCTCTAGACACACAAGAAGAAAGGGGGAGAAAGTGCTTTAAAGGGGTAATGAATAATGCTATTTGATAATTTAAAAAATTAAAAATAATTAAATGAGTTGATAATGACAATGTTATAATCATTTTTTAAAATGGGTAGAAAAAAAGAGAGAGGCATTTTCTATAATAAAAGCAAAACCAGAAAAAATAACCTGGCTTCTAGTTATGATCACTGTTCACTTTCTGTTTTATTAACTTACTTATTTTTGAGACAAGCTGGCCTTGAACTTCTGAACCTCCTGCATCTACCAGCCAAGTAAGTGCTGGGCTTGCAAGTACATGAGCACAGCACACTGTGGACTCTGCACACACTGAGCAAGCACTGACCGACTGAGCCATGCCCACAGGCCGTGCTCACCAGTCTCAAAGGGGACATAGGCAATTTCAGCCTGAAGGCAATTCACCCATCTGTCTGTGGCTTCTTCACTCTCCATCTCTCTCTCATGACTGACTTGAACCTTCTTCTCTTTCTTCAAGCATCTGTCCATCATCCCCTAATTCTCAGGAGAAGACCTTCTGTCTTTTTTTCACCGAGAAAACAGAATCAACCAAAAGACGCAACAGCTTGTACCTTAACCACCAACTCTACCTACTTTCTGGAACGTGTGTCCTGGCTCTCTCCCATACCTCCTCTGTCTGAGCCTTCCAACTTAGATGTACATGTCACCCTCTCTCCATCTCAGGGACAGCACTGCTTCTGTTACTCCCTCTTTCTCCTGCACCCCTAGTTTCTGTAGAAAGAGCACTAGAGGCTCTTTAAAAACAATCCTTGTTCCATCCCATCCTTCCCCATTCACCCTAAGCTGTCATAGCACAGCTCTGCCTTCCTTTAGTGCACAGCTGGAGAAGGGTGTCTATTTAGACATCTAATAGTTGCACTCTTCCCATATTGCTTGCAGACAGTCCCTTGCAGTCTCTCCTCCCAACCACACCAATGACAGTATTCACAACACTCCCAGTCACCTCTATCGCTCACACTGCATCCAACAACAAGCGTGAGTAAACTCATGGTACTGTTCCATGGTGACTCCTTGAACTATCACCATTTAACAACACCACGTGTTTACTCATTCTTTTATCATCTATCCATCCCAATTAGGTTGTACACCCCAAGCACTGGGCCCAGAAAATGGCCTGGCAAATGACAGGTACCTAGTAAATAAGTCACTATACCTAAGGCTAATTGTCAAATTGGACAGCAGATCTTCAAATGCAGGAGCACTTTATTTTTTAATATATGGGCCCTATGGGTTCATACTACACCTTGAATCTCTGATAGGGTGACTGAAACAGATGGAAGTCCCATGAGTTAAACAGGGTCTACAACAAAAATATATTGAGAGATGCAAAGCTGTGAGATTATTCAACATTCTGAAAAATAAGCAGCACATTACAGAAATTGCTTCAGCTTCCTCAGACGTGAGTAATGAGGCAGTCCCGGGCATCCACTCCACAATCCAGAACAACAAATGCAGCAGCGGCACCCTGGAGATTGGCAGTGCAGATGTGAGAGCTCCAAGTTCTGTGTAAGGAGTTTAGCAGATTCTTTCGGAGCTAGACATTAAGGGCAACAGAAATTTAAAAGCAACCAGTTTGTGAGCCTGCTGCTGGAAGGGACTGCCCTCACCACCACCCCCTCCCCACACACACACACACAGCCTCAGCTCCAATGGCCTGATCAGCACCACTCATCTTTATAAAGCACAGCCAGCCCTCCATGTCTCCACAGCCTCTGGATCTCAGCAGCGGTTCTACAACACAGCAGAAGTCATAGCAGCCTAAGAGGATAATGATTTGCAGCAACAATCTGACATCACAAGATAAGACTAAGTGTCATTCAGCCTCTCTTTTGTAAAAAGACAGGTCATCAGCTCATGTATTTTAGAACGGTATCCATATCTTTCTAGTTGCAAATATTAAAAAACATCATTTGAAGAGATAGAACTTCAAGGGGAGATTTATGTGGTAGAAAAGTTCAATCTCCAAGCATGTCAGATAAATGGGATATCCATGTAATTCTCCAGAGGATTAAAAAAACAGCAACAATAAGTGGTCTTGATGTTTACATATGTATTTTATGATGTTTATGTACCTAACTCATGTGGAAGGTGTTTGAGATTCAGTGTGTATCACATCTCTGTTACCTTGGAAGCAATATCTGATGTCAGTACAACTCACTGATCCAAAGAATGAAAGATAGCTTAATTTATTATTTTTGTGATCTCTAAAGAATAACCAGGGAGCCATGGAGACACCCACACAAGAGTATATGAATTAGATCCCTAGCACCCACATAAAAAGCTGGACACAGAGGGAAGACACAACCCTGTAATCTCAGACCTGGGAAATGGGCATATGAGGATCCTTGAGGCTCACCTGACCACCTAGTGTAGTCAAATTGATGAACTCTGTGTTCAGTGAGAGACCCTGTCTCAAAATAAAAGAAAGATAAAGAGAAGGGAGTGGGAGAGGAGAGGAAGGGGAATGGCATGCCCCTACAGAGGAACAACTGAGGAAAACACTAGACATCAATCTCTGGTCTATACATGCTAACGTACACATGTATCTGTATCCACATACACAAATCAATCTCTTTCTCTCCCTCCCCCCCACATAAATGCATGCATTCATACCCACACATACTCACATGCCCACAAACACACACATACACATGCACACACTCATTTACACATACACACAGACACACACATACACATACACATACCCATACACACATACACACAGACAGTTACCCATGCATACACTCACTCACACACACATAGATACAGACACACATGCACATACATACATACACATATACACACATAAACACACACACATACCTATACACACACGTACACACACGTTTTGTGATGATATATCCAGTTTTTCAACTAGCAGACTGGTTCTCTAAGCTCACCAGTATAATCTTAAGAACAGAAGCAAACTAGTAGCACCAAGGGAAATTCTGACAGTCAGGAAGAACAGCAAAAGCTTAATAAAAACTTTTCTAATTTTTCTGCCCTCATTGGTTCTCTAGTCTCAGATTCCACTGCTTGCAATACCTACAGTGTCCTGGAGCTTGATTTTTGTCACACATGTAAAGATTTATTTAACTTGAAAGTCCTCCCTGGTTCATGTGCACTGAAACTGAAACAGGGTACCTTATCATGTGTTTCTGATTATGGATCGGCACACAGCTTTCCAGAGAATAATTATTATTCTAGTATGGAGGCTTTCAAAAAGCGTACTCTACATCTTGAGAAACTTAACAAAAACTTTTTGCTATTTTTAATCAGCAAAGGGGTATGTTCAAAGTTAGGACAGAAAACAGCCTTTTCTCTAGAAAACAGGAAAATAAAACACTTGAAAACCAACTTCACTTTTGCTTTGAGACAGATTCTAAGCTCTGTGACAGAGGGTATCACACAAGAAAAAATAATCTTTCTTCTGTTCTCAGTTGTCCAATGATCATGTGAAAGACTTTTAACAACTGAATTTTATGTTTGGGGGAAAGAAGTGTTTCCCAGATGTCACCAGGATTATCACTCCGCCTCCTGGACAAATGTTTCCCAAGTTCCTAAAATATGATACTCAACTGTATGAAACTCTGTTGACATGTTAGAGGAATTAAGCCTGAGAGTTCTGGAGGTAAGACTTCAGTTTGAATTCTCCCTTTACTACCCTACAGACAGTGCCCTGTTAATTTCCACAAACTAAGAATTTCTCATCTGATAAGTGAGATGAAAACATAGCTTGTTTCACTGGGCTACAACAAGAATCATAGGAAAGAGCTGGGTGTGGTGACACACACCTTTAATCCCAGCACTTGGAAAGTAGAGGCAGGTAGGTCTCTGTGCATTCAAGGCCAGCCTGGACTGGTAGGAGACCCTATTGTCTACAGTAATGTATGTAAACCATGTAGCTCACAAGAAATGCCAAACACTGTCATCTTTAATTATGAGTGAGACTGTTATCACAAGTAACATTACTTGTTTTAGATCAGTCTAATTGCCCTTGCCAGCACCACATGCAATCTTCCCTTCTGAAATACTACATGACAATGGGAGGAGCCAGTAATGAGTTCTAGACTGAACTTAGAGTCCTCCAATAGAAGAGATGTTGCACTCCAAACCCCAGCACTGCCAGAAATAAAACCTAAAGAAGTAAATACAGAGAACATTCAAAGAACAGTCCTGCTAAGTGAAGAGAAATCAATCCTGATACACACATGTGTATACACACGCGCGCGCACACACACACTCACACACAACACAACCAGTCATCAGCATCATCATTGTACAATGATGAGATAGTCTAGCAACTAATATTTAGCCCCCCACCATTCATTCATTCATCTGTTTAGAGAAAGCTTCTTCATGCACTAGTTGTAGCTAAAAAGAAGTGTTGAACAGAATGCGAACATAACCCCATACATCACAAACTAAAAACTGAAAAGGGGGTGTGAACTACATTCAGTGTATATGAATTCCTCTGTCGTCTTTACCCGAACCCTGTCCAGAAAGGAGGATTCAGTACCTGCCGCTTTCACATGAGCTTGACAAGCATGTTTTAGCAATTATAATCAATGTCTGACCTTGACATAAGAAAATGTTATTTCTTCAAGTTAAAAGGAGCCTGCAATGGCCCTTTGTGGTACTTTCCCATCCCCCCATAATTAGGCCTTTCTACCTCATTTTCCCCCTTCTTCTTTTTTTCTCCTTTTACTGCAGGATTTATAAAAATCCTTTGAAACATGTTGTTTCCAGATGTAGGTCCCAAGAGCCCTGTCATTTACTTCTTGTCCGAGCACTGAGCAGATGGAATTACACAAGTTCAACTGTATGAACCCACCCTCCAATGCCTTCATTAAAACCCGGGATTTTAAGGAGTCTGCCCAGTTCCTGGCAGGGACCTTTCCTTACTTCCACCCCCAAGCTGTAAATTACTAGCTCATTAGAGTCAATTGTAAATGATTAGGTGTCTGGAATGCACTTTCCTTTCCCTGAGGCCTCCTCGGAGTAATTACTGCACCACAGGCCTCGCTACTTAACTCAAGCAATGGAGGGTTTCAGTCGCTTGCTGAGAAAGGAGGTTTTATTTTTCTTAGGGTATTAAAACTCTATTATCATTTAGCTCCAAAAGCAGATGATTTGTGATCATCCACTTCCCATTGAGCAATCAGTCTTCTAACAGGAGAGAGCTGTAATCAACAGGTCTTTTTTTTTTTTTTTTTAGAATTTATTTTTCCTTCCACCACACAAGCAGCTGGAACTGCAGTGTGTGTGTGTGTGTGTGTGTGTGTGTGTGTGTGTGTGTGTGTGTGTGAGAGAGAGAGAGAGAGAGAACACGTGTGTGTGTGTGCGCGCGCACGCGCACGCGCGTATTCAGAGCATCGGTGAAATAATTTAAGATATTTTAAAGGCTACAATGGGCACTTTCAATTTTTAAAGGTGATAACCATCTTGAAAGTATTTCAAGTTTTCTTTCTGGAGAGAGAGAAACAAAGATAACTGGGTTTTTTGTTTTTGTTTTTGTTGTTTGTTTTTCTTTTTTCTTTTTCTTTCTTTCTTTTTAAATACCTATTCACCCATGTCTGATTCTTTAATGAAATTTGTTTAAAAGAAAAAAGTACTCAAGACCTTGCTGAGTTTGGAAAGGTGGTGAGTAAAGCATTGGGGGCTTGGGGAGGGGAGGAGGAACTGTCATATTGAATAAATAATCTAGCTGAAGTTCCCAGCCTGGCTGCCATCATTTTAGCAGAGAAGGTAAAGCTAATATTCCCTGAGGGACGAAAGTCAGAAGGTCAGCTCTCTTTCTTTGTGAAGTTTTTACCTTTGTGTTTGACTCATGGGTTGGCATCTTAAGACTTTCCTTACGACTGTTTGGGGTTTCTCAGACTCTTGTTCCACTTTAGTCAATCAGTTGTGTTTGATCATGTCCCAGAGACATAAGGAAAGATGCCAACTTACCACAGGGAGAAAGAGAAACAGAGCCATGAACACAGTGGCTTAGCTGAGCCCAAAGAACTATTGCAAGTACAGTTCAGCAGACAGGCGGTTCCCAGCATGTGTGAAGTGAGAGATTCGGGAGGTAGAGAACGAAGCAGCGCCCTTCATCCCCTGGGAGTGTGCTGTTGGATGCCCTTGGTGCTAAGGGAGACTAGCCCATCCCTGCACAGGACAGAAGAAGAGTGGGCCAAGAAGGTGAGTGTCCATTTGTTCATGTCCACTGTGTGTGGAGGAGAAAAATTTGCAAATTGTTTGGCAAGACTACTCCCTAAGTGGGATAATTGGCTAAAACTACAACTGGCTAAACTTGGAATAAACAAGTACAACTTGATCATAGCTCCTCAACTTAGAGAATTAACAGGACTGTAAGGAGGATAATGGAGACAAAGAAGTAGTGAGGCATTATTCATATCACAAAGGGAGATACAGGAAAGGGAGTGCCGGGGTTTTCCTTTCTGCCCACATAATAGCATGCATTTGGCTTGGTGAGGGCCTTAGGAAAGCAGAGCCACACGGGCACCCCAGGTTTGGGGCCTAGGGAGGGTGTTGTTGCTGATGCTGTGGTGGACACCAGCACAGTGACCCCCCTCCATGTATTACCAATGTCTCTAGATTTTCAGAAGGATCCACCAAACAGAACAATACAAAATAAAGTACGACACCAGAGGCACAGACACAGAAATTCTGAAAACAAATGAGTATCTTTGGTCAGCCCCCAGTAAGTTTCCAGGGAATGTGTTACTATAGAGTTCACACCCAGACCATCAGTCCATTGAGTCCAGCAAAATCAACTTATACAAAGAAATATAAGAACTGAAAAAGGAAGCCGGGCAGTGGTGGCACACGGCTTTAATCCCAGCACTTGGGAGGAAGAGGCAGGTGGATCTCTGTGAGTTCGAGGCCAGCCTGGTCTACAAAGCAAGTCCAGGACAGCCAGAGATATTCAGAGAAACCCTGTCTCGAAAAACCAAACACACATACACACAAAACAAAACAAACAAAAAACCTGAAAAAGAATAGCCAGTGAGGTTGACTGAATTACTACAAAAGCAAGATTCTCAAATATCTCACATTAACTATTTCAGGCAACTTATTCTTTAGCAAATTTTTTATCCATCTGATAATTATCACATAAAAGCAAGATGGTGGAATAAAAAGTGCCAATATTCCCTTTTCTCACAAAAACAAATGATCACATGCCAACTGAATAGCTCAAGGAGAGTTCTAGAATGAGGCAGAGGAGAAGACACATGGTGCTACACGAAATCAGAGGAGGGGTGGGGAAGACCTTAGCTGTACCCCTGCCCCGTAGTTCACAGCCAAACAGACTTCACAGATCTCAGCTGCCTACAGCCGTTGGGTTGGCTACTGAGATCCCCACCAGTCTTCCCAAAAGCTGACCTCAGCTGATGGACTGTGCCACAGGATGCTCCCAGGAAGCAAAGTCACCACAAGCTGCCTAAGCCCTGTACCCAGCAAAGCCAGGCTGTAAAATCTGGAGGGCTTGATGCCTCTATCAGATACACAGGTGTTTGTGCAAAGCCACAGAAACACAGAACAGCAGGGCAACATAACACAGACAAAGGAGCAGAATAATCCTTCAGTGAATGACCACCACCCCAGAGAAATGAAGATCTCTGGCTGGCTTGAAAAGAAATTTAAAATAATTGTATTAGGGGAGATACAAAGAAAAAGAGATAGACGATGCAATGAGCTGTAGAAAAGAAGACATGAGCCGGGCGGTGGTGGCGCACGCCTTTAATCCCAGCACTTGGGAGGCAGAGGCAGGCGGATCTTTGCGAGTTCGAGGCCAGCCTGGTCTACAAAGCGAGTCCAGGACAGCCAGAGATATTCAGAGAAACCCTGTCTCGAAAAACCAAAAAAAAAAAAAAAGAAAAGAAAATAAGACATGAACAAAGCCAGAAATTCAAAAGAGAACTAGAGGTCGTTACCATGTGAGAAAAGGAGCCAAGTACAGATCTTGGAATGGAAAACACAGTGACTAAATAACACAAAAGAGAGTTTCAAAACCAGATCCAATTGAGCAGAAAATAATAATCTATGAGCTTGAAGATGGGTCTTTTGCCACTATCCAGACAGGACACAAAAGAAAAGATACTGAAAAAGAATGATAATTTCTACGAGATGGGGTCCTAGGGCTGAGAGAAGAAGTGGACACAAGCCCCCATGTCTAACCCAGAAGTTCTCTCCAGTTGACAACCACTTGCAAAGTTCCCTCCCAGGGAATCTCACTGGGGAAGCAAACTACCCATAAGGGCAGGATGTATGCCCAGCAGTAGAAGCAGCAGAAAAGGAACTCCACAGCATCTTTGAAAGTACCCTGTCTTATCATGTCATGTCAGGGTTTTTGGTTTGTTTGTTGTTTGTTTTAATCATATTTTTATTTTTTTTCTCTCTCTCTTTACCCTATAGGCCCTTCATGTATATATTTTGGCTTCTAGTTTAGTTTTTTTTTTTTTAAATGGGATTTTTGAATGTGCAGACAAGTGGGTCTATGCATCTATATTTGTTTCTCCTGCATTTTCTTGGGCTCTTTTGCCTCTGTTTATTTTTTCTTATTCTGATGTGTTGGCTTTTGTTTTATCTTTTTATACTTTATTTTATGTTACTATTATCCCTTAGAAGCTTGTTTGTTTTCTAATGAGAGACAGAAATGGGGTGGGTCTAACATAGGAAAGAAGGGAGGGAGGAACTGGAAAGAGTAAAGGGAGGGGAACCACAATCAAGATATATTATGTGAGAAAAAAAAAATCTATATTCAATAAAAGGAAAAACCATAAAGCTAATAATGTTATCATTAATCTAAGAAACACTCTAAAAAGGTGAGGGAGATGATGTAAAGGAATAAATACAAAAACAAAACTTTCCAAACATTCAGCTCATCAATAGAAAACAAGTTACATTCAAGAGAATCTTTATCAGACTGTCAGTGGGTTTCTGGCAGAGACTGTATGAGTGGGGATCAAAGTGTGCATTTAGAATTCCGGTTTGGAATGCTTCTTCATGCCCACCTAGCATGTACAAGACCCAACATCAATCCCTTACCACACACACACATATACAGACTAACTATGCAACATGAAGGATGACTGTGGGAAACATTTCACAGCGTATAGAGAAACAACTTGAGCATTCCTTAGGCATACACAATTAAAGAGTGCTTACTAACCAGGCAGCGTTGGTGCACACCTTTAATCCTGGCACTTGAGAGCCAGGTAGATCTCTGAGTTCAAGGCCAGCCTGGTCTACAGAGTGAGTTCCAGGACAGTCAAAGCTACACAGAGAAACTCCGCCTCGAAAAAACAAAAACAAAACAAAAAGTGCTTACTAGAATATTAATGAGTTTTTCTTCCACCACAACCACAAACCATTTCATTTTTGGTAGTCAGTAATATAAATACGTTTATACATTTATAAGCCATTTGTGAATTAGCTCTTAAAGCACCTGCACACCTGCCTTTTTCTTGAAGACTCCTTATATAGTAAGTGTGATGACACCTGTGGGTCATCTAGTTTGCAAATACATTAATCCATTTTGGAGGTAGATTTAAGTTTATTTGTAATACTTTTGAAAATAAAGGCTATTCTACTTTATTTACTTTTTCTCATTGTTCTGCTTAGAAATACTTTAATAATGCTGTAAGCAAAATCTGCTCTCCTGTATTTTTTAAAATCATTTTTTCTTGAGGGTTTTGCACTCTGTTTTTGGTGTTGTAAAGAAAGGTACCACTCCCCCTTCCCTCCAACCTTCACAAATAGGCATTTTACTGCTCACTTTACATAAAACACTGCCCTGCAAAATTTCAAGGAAACCATCTTTATTACAAAGTAAGCCTTCGTTTTTTAACTTTCTGCTGGTTTACTAAACTGCATTGCCTCAAACACATAAATACCCCAGCACAAAACTGTACAAAAACCCCGTGATAAAATCATCACTTTGTGATTCTTCATGAATCTTTTCTTCACAGTTTTATTGTAGTTTTACTTAAGACTCAGATACAGAATTTGTAAAACAGAATTCCCTGAAAATTCGTACCTTATAGCACATTGAAGAGGTGTGAAGAGAAAGGAAGAGATTGGCTGCCAGGGAGGCTCAGGCCCTTCCTGGGTAAGCAGAAAACACAGACTGAGATCCATGGGGAGAAACTGTTAGCAGCAGAACTCAGTTAAGCTTTTAAGTAGTCGGTGAGTTGGTCCAATGGGAGAGAATCTTAGGACCCGGAAAGGCAGTGATGGTTCTTCCTGGACCTTTGCTTGGTGTTTGACAGACACACCTGGGAAGCCGGCTACAAGGTTAGAATGCAAACAGAGAACCCAAAGTCCACTAGAAGGAAGGCAAAAAAAAAGCAACCTAAATTAACTTAAGCTACAAATCAACCCAAATCCTGTAAAAGTTATTGGATCAAAGCAAAGGTCTCCACTAGACTCAAGAAGCCTGAGAGAAAAAGGATATGAGCTTCTCTGGAGAGGGTAAAGTTAACTCCAGGGTCTGTCACTCTCAAATGGAGTAAAAACTTACAATTCCTGGAAAGAAAAAGAGAAGCATGACTATCGATCAAAGGAAAACAGCAGATAGCAGAAGGAAAGTTACAGATAACCAAAACACCACAAAATCGCTACGAGAAATGTTCTGTAAAAACTAGGGCACCCCATGGGTGACATGCAGGAGATCTTCACAGAGGGACAGATGTACTCAGCTCAAGAGAACAAGCTTCCAAGTACATTAACTGATACGTATTGAATTAGCTTAGTTTAGCCATTCCCCGAAGTTTATATATTTTAAAACCACATACTACTTCATAAATGCATATAGTTAACTAAAAGTAAATAACAACATATTCTATATTTATATTTTTATACTTTGTTATTTTTACTGTACGTGTATGAATGTTTTTCCTTCACATAATATCTGTGTACAACATGTACATACAGTGCCTACAGAGACCAGAAGAAGGTGTTGGATCTCCTGGAACCAGAATTACAGATGAGCAATGTGGATGCTAGGAATCAAATCAAAGTCCTCTGGAGGAGCTGCCAGCACTCTTAGCCACTGAGTCATCTCTCCAGTCTCTCTATTACATTTTAGATATTCAGCAGTTGGCTTACTCAGAGAGCAAAAGAATACAAAAACAGATCAGCAGAAACAGAAATTCAAACACAGAGGAAAAATAACTTAAAAAGCTTAGCAGAAGAATAACATAATATCAAACGGCTGAAGATTGATGCTGTAATGTATGGAGAGAAATTGGGAACTGTCCAGGCAGCCTGTTGTATGTCATTCTTAGTTTTGGGAGCTGCTGACCCTGCACTTCCTGTATAATCAGACATATTTATCCTATTTTTCCTTCTCAGGTCTCTGATGTGGTGGAAGACTAGATAGCTAGAGTCTCATAGTTAAATTTTGAGTTGTTTAGGAATCAAGAGGGTGTTCTGGATCTAAGAAGATGTTTTTAAAATTGTGATGAAAGTTAGGATGGAAGCTGAGTTGGATATAGATCTTTAAACTCATGGAGATGGTTAGATAGTAGAATGTTAAAGTCAGTTGCCAAATAAGTGTGGACTGGACATTGGGAATGTATGCTAAGCCTTATAATTCTCATAATTGTGACCTAATTATTTTTGTTGTTTTGTATTGTATTTGTTGTTATAAGAGAAAGAACCATTTGTTGGACTGAAAGGGGGAGCTGCTGGGGGGGGTCCTTAAACTTGAAAAAAAAAAAGGAAGCGCATGGGGGGGTGAGGGGAAAGAGGGTGGAAGGGTGGGACCAGAAGGGGGAGTAGGGAGGGGATTGTGATTGAGATGTAACTTGAAGAAATTAAAATAAAAAACAATCACCAAACAAGACACACTCAGAAAATTTGTACTAAATATTTAACAAAAAATGACATAGTCAGTCACAGTGACACAAGCCTGTTATTCCAGTACCCAAAACACTGAAGAAGGAGGATCTAGAGTTTGAGATCAGCCTGTGGGGGACCATAGAGAGATCCTGTCAGAGAAAGAGGGGAAGGCAAAAAGAGAAATAATACCAGCCCTGTTCAAACTCTGCCAGAAAATAAAACAAAGCATATACCTTCTACTTGTTCTTTTAGGCTCATATAACCCTGACATCAAAATATGAGAAGTCATTAAAAGAAAAATCATAGGCCAATATCCATCATCAACACAGATGTAAAACTTCTGAGGAAAATGTTCTAAATTGAATCCAGCATTCCATGTAAAGGATAGTTATTCATGACCAATTACCCAACAAATGCGAAGTTGGCTTAACATTTTAAAATCAATTTGAATTCACCACATTTAAAGAACCAGAAAAATAAATCTTATCATTAGATGCAGAAAAACAAATTCTTGTAGTTTGAGGAAGTAGCAACTTCCTCAACCTGATAAGAGTATCTACCATACAAGCAACTCAATCCCCACCATTACTGTTCCTCCTGACCATTGGGCCAGTAGCCTTAGTTAATGAAATGAAGCAAGGGGGAAAAGGTTCTAAATGTTCATAAAACATAAGGTATAGTCTTTTTAGACATGGTTCTGTGTATAGATATTCCCCTTCAAACCAAAAAAAAAAAAAAAAGAACAAAAGGAAATAAAAAACAAACAAACAAAAAACAGTAACATGAGCAAATGATAGTAACGTGAATTTTTGATGAAACTGTTGGGTATGTGATCAACAAATGCACACACACACACAAAAATCAGAATTATTTTTCAACAATAACAATGGTTAAGAAATTTATCTTAAAAAACATAATTCTTAAGAGCATTAAAAATTGTAAAACCTGGGTTAAAAATCAGATACTACCACTTCAACAAAACTTAAAGAACATGGTGGAGCTGGGATGACGGCTCAGTGGTAAAATTCTTGCTGTACAAGCATGGTGTTCTCAGTTCAGATCCCCAGCAAGCATGACAGCATATGTCTGTAAGGATACTGCTAAAGAGCAGAGATAAGCAGATACCTGGAGTTCACTGGCCAGTGAACTAGACACTACCTTAGCTCTAGGCTCTGTGTGAGACCCTGTCTTTAAAGATAAGGTAGAGAGTGATTTTTGAAGAACACCCAACATCAATCTTGATCCTCCACACATGTACATATGGGATGCTGGCATTTGGGTTCCACATTCATGCACAGGTGAGCACAAACACCACACACCACACACACACAAACACACACACACACACACACACACACACACACAATTTTAAAATACTACTAAACACCATTGTGGCCAACTATAATCTTAATTTTGTATCAATATACAAAGATCAATACCGATGTAATCCAATACATTCTTACTTTTGCACAATAAACAATGGTCAATACCACTTTAGCCAAATAAACTACTAATTTTGTATCAATATACAAAGGTATAAGGGCATATTCAATAATCTGCCCCTTCTTCTTGGACTTTCCTGTGCTATGTCTATATCTCATTTTTCTCAAGCCTATGCACTCCTACATAGGAGAGGAAGAAGGATACAGAAAAGGAAAAGTAGGAAGTCCCTGGGGCTAACCTCCAAAACCCATTAAACAGGACCATTTATCAGCTTGTAATCTCTTCCCCTAAATATCAGAGTTTTCAGTTATCCTTCAAATAACCAACAAGAAGGGCGGAGAAACACCTTCCCCACCCTCTGGGCATGGGACGTCGCTCTCTTAAAGTGACTTCCTGCTGATTTGGGTCGTAGTAGACCTGGACATTGGGAAGGTATACTGGGCCATTTAACTCTCATAAATGTGGCATATTTATATCTGTTGTTTTGTATAATATTTACTGTTGTAAGAGAAGGAACCATCTGTTGGACTGAAAGGGGAAACTTCTGGGGGGAAGAGGGTGGAAGGGCGGGATAGGAGGGGGGGAATAGGGAGGGGTTTGTGACTGAGATGTAACTTGAAGAAAAAAAATAAAGTATTTAAAAAAAAATTGAGAATCAAGGAAATCTGGGCTGCAGGGGAGGTGACTGCTAGGTTTCAGCTTGCATAGTATAATAATCAGAACATCTTGGAGAAAAGTGGTTTTCGACGCATTTTAACTATCACATAAATATCATTATATTTTGAATTTCTATAGTAAAAAAAAGAGAAATGTAAAAAAAAATAAAATAAAATACTACTAAACAAATTGAAAGAAGATCTAAACAGATGGAGTCATTACCACATTTGTGAACTGGAAGGCTCAATATTGTTAGCCACTCAATCCTCCCCATGTCGTTCTAGAGGGTCAGCCTAGTCCTGGTCAAAACTCTCAACAGGCTTGAGTAGGAGAAAAGTGCGAATTGGGTAATGAACTGAGAAAACCTTGAAGAACCACATGTGTAGCTGATATACATCAGAAAATGAAATTAAAACAACAGCGAGAATACAAATCCACACCAGAAGAATGACTAAAGTCAAAAGAAAGGTGATGAAGCTAAGAGCCGCTAGGTTTCATACACAGTGTTCGTGGCAATAAAAGTTGGTGTGTCTGCTACTTCCTCATTGCTGTGACAAAATGCACAGTGGAAATGGAGGAAGGAAGGACAGACTTGTTCTGGTCACCACTTCAGAGGGCTCAGTGCACGTCAGTGCAGAAGGCAGGGAGGAACAGAGTTATCCTCAAAGGGCTGTGCTGGAAGGCAGACGGGAGAACCGTGGTGCTCTGATGGTTTTCTTCTGTCTCACGGTATACTTCATACGTGCTTGAGCCCGTGGGATGGCGCCACCCACATTCAGAGCAGATCTACCCCCTTCAGTTAACCCTCTCTGGAACTGTCCTCATAGACATACCCATAGGTGGGCCTTACCAGTCTCCTGAGCCTTACCTATCTAGTCAAGTTGGTAATGAAGATTAACCATGAGGGTAAAATCCTTTTGGAAGGACACTTGGCACTTCCCACCAATTTCAACATTCATATACGCTGAAACCCAGCAATTTCACTCCTGCCAGAGAGAAATGGAAGCATATGCACACACACACCCCAAGACAGAAAGTGACCCAAATATCTACCAATAGCAGAATATAAAAATAAATTGTGCTAAAGTCCTGCGATGGAGTGCTACACAGCAATAAGAATAAACTACCAATAATGCACAACTATATGGGCAACTGATAAGAAGAGGCAAAGGGAGTTTATATACTGTAGGGTTCCTTTGTGACAAAACCCCATGAGAAATTCATACTCTTCCTGCCTTAGCTTCCCAAGTACCAAGACTACAACAGTCCACATGGGGTGGGATTACTAAAAAAGCAGTGAATGCTGCATTCTTGTTTTCTTCATTCTTGTAAAAGAAGCCCTTAGAATTTACTATTACATATGAAGCCAGCATTAGTTTATGAAAGCTGTTTTCAAACATAGGAAGATATTATCCATTCATTTTATTTTTACTCCAGTTTGTCATGATTGAATATAGAATTTTAAATCTCCAAGTTTAATAAATAGTTACAACAGTAGATCTTCGGAACATACAGAAACATCCAAATGGTTCCTCCCTCCTCGATCTAGCAGGGCTGTGATTCACTGAGCTCATGTTTGTGCTGTTAGGTTACCCCATGGCTCCCAGATGGCCTTCTCTCCTAACATGTGCCTCTATGTTTGTGTTGAAAATCTGCTGGTGTCTTGTCACCAGAGCTACCTGATGGTTTTCTGGCTCAGCTTTTGGAGGCACCTTCTGCTCTCCTGAATTGGAACTGAGTCCAATTCAACTTCTTCTCCACGTGTCACCTGCTTCTTCTCCGCACTTCTGGTGTTCTACCACTGCCTTCGTGGGTTTCCAAAGCTCTTCTTCCCTTTCTCTTTTTAGAGGAGAGTCAGTTTTGCTTTTTGTGACTTTATCACCAGGGTGGAGGGAGGCAGTTTCTTTTCAGCCATTGTACCTAGAAAGCCCCTCCTGTATTTGCTGCTTCATTCCCAGGATCAGCAATTCTGTCGTTTCCCTTTTATTAATTTTCTCATTTTCCACAACTTCCTATTATTAGAGTCTTAGGGGTGTGAGAGGGTAGATGACGGCTTCACACATCCTATCGCCATGACGCTATTGAGATTTTGTTTTCACTGAAAACTAGCTTGAAAAACACAGCACCCCTTCTGTAAAACATCAGGACTGTGAACAGACAATCAGTAACAATAACTTGAGCTGCATTTCAATTACAGAGTCACCATAAATTCTATAAATTTGTGTGTGGTACATATGTGTGCAGATGAGTGTGTGCATGTATGTGTATACGTGTGGAGGCCACCAGATCTCTTATTAACCAGGACTCACCAATTCAGCAGGGCTGGTTGGCCATTAGCCCCAGTCCCCACCTCCCCAGCCCTGGGATGACAAGGGGACTACCACATCTAGCTTTTCACATGAGTGTCAGAAAATCCAGACCTCGGGCGGTGGTGGCGCACGCCTTTAATCCCAGCACTTGGGAGGCAGAGGCAGGTGGATCTTTGTGAGTTCGAGGCCAGCCTGGTCTACAAAGTGAGTCCAGGACAGCCAGAGATATTCAGAGAAACCCTGTCTCGAAAAACCAAAAAAAGAAAATCCAGACCTGAGGGAGCCATTTCCCCAACCCCAGTTCTTAAAAATTTCAAGCTAAATTGTAACAACAGTGTGATTGGTTTTGCAATAGCATTTGAAAATAATTATGTATAGCCAAGCGATCATGGAACCTTCCTATAATTTCCAGCAAAAAGAGCATGCATCATTCCATTACTGGTGAACATTTCCACTATCTTTGAATTTTTTAATTTTCCTACTGTTCATTTCATAATTTCAAAAGATAAATTCATGCAACCTATTTTCTAACTTGCCATGCTTTTAATGTATAAGCCTTAAAAATTAAGGGATACTTTCAAACAGATTCAGTCATTTTACAAAATATAACCTCTTATCCACAGGAGACCGGTAGAAAGTTAACAATAAGTTGTAGGCTGCAGCTGGTAAAGAAATGGACCCAAGTCTTCTCAGAGTTCAGAATTAGAGGTTTGAATTCTTGTCCTGAGCTGTGTTTTCCCAGTATCAGGTTAGTAATGCTGTGTCTGGCGCTGCCTGCGGTTCAGTCAGAAAAACAATGAAACTCCATCAGGTTGGGCTTGTGAGCAGAAAACGCAGAGTGGGGGGTGGGGGGGGGCTATGACTTTACCATCTGAAACTCAGCTTTACAAAGAAAAACAGCAGAGACATGATGTCATCCGGGAGAAGGTAGCTCCACTGTTCAAGCTGGCTTGACCTGGGATTTTTTTTTTTTTTAACAAAATCCAGATGGAAAGAAGGGAGAAATATATGTATATATTCGCAGACTGAAACAAAGACTTCAAGCAGGGGTTTTTGTTTTTTTTTTTTCCACTCATGAATTTAGCATGCTTGGATTTAATGCAGACTAAGTAAAGTCCCTCATTACTCCCCCTCTTGCCTCCTTACACGGGACCTTTCAACCCAGCTCTGAATCTGCAGGAGGCCTCTGGTCTGCTTCTTCTCCTGACCACGAACTGATGGGAAAGCCATCAGTGTTCCAAAACTCAGGTTGGATTTTCTGGTTTGGACTCTGTATTGTTTTCAATCTTTAACTTCCTGGAAGTCGTGATACTTGATAAATGAAACTTTGCAGCTTCACTGGAAAAGATTTGGTGTTTGGGTTTTTGTTTTTGTTTGTTTGGTTGGTTTGGTTTGGTTTTGAGTTGGTGAGTGCATATCTGTGTGTGTGTGTGTGTGTGTGTGTGTGTGTGTGTGTGTGTGTGCTGCTGTTGTTGTTTTGCCTGTTTTTTCTTGATTGATTGGTTGGTTGGTTGGATGCTTATTTTTATCTATATTTTCCATACTGGAACATAAAATAGTGTATTCACTGTCATCTTTGTTCTAGAATCTATGCAGTACCGCAACTCCGATGGTGGAGACCACTGAGTCAGAGGGACTTTGTGTGCACTGTTTGCTTTCTCTTGTCTTCACTATGACGATGTCTCGGCTTTAGAGGAGGAAGAAAGAAAGAAACCCCCCAAGACACTACTGTGTGCTGTGAGAATTCATGTGAGAGGTAGCTCTAAGCTACGGAAAAACACAGGATCCATCCCCCTGCTCCCTTTCCACGTGGGAGAAAGATCCCCCCACACCACAGCGAGGCCCTCATTTGTTTGTGTAAACACCCAGAATCTCCAAATAGAAAAGAGAAAGTGTGTAGCCTCTATTCCTAAAAATTCTAGGGCTAGGGCACTCTGGCCTCAGTCACATACCACTGATCAAGAGAAAGCAGGAGGAAAAGATAAGAATCATACAAAAGGATAACTCGAGAGAATTGGGTGGGAGACTCTTAGTCTTCAATGGGCCCCACAAGGTTAAGACCATGTTTGAAAGGAAATTCAAAAACAGGAAGCCACCCTGGGGCAATACTACCTGTCCTTAAGAACTCCAGCAAGGCCCAGATAAGAATTCCCATAGCACTGACAGGAATCCAAACCATCAGGAGTATTTCCTCAACAGCAGACAGACACCCAAGGCTGAGCAAGGCCACCCTTAGGACGGCAGCAACATGCAGCAAAAACTAAAACAAAAGCACCAATGGTCTGTTCTGCCTGCTGGTCCCCATTCTCCACCTGACTCTGGGAAGTAAGTCTGACCCCTCTGGGCTGAATGTGCCCTGCACTCATGGAGAGTTCACTGAAAACTAAGTCACTTGCCAATCTCTGTATTCCCAGGCACTAGAGCCACTCATTTGCCTCAATCTAAGGACTTTTTACAAATCAGGCATGACAGGGAGAAAAAAAACTTCTTAAATATTTCCAATAGCCAATGACAAGTTGTGATTATTTAAGGAAACAGAGTCATAGAGGTAGAGGCTTAAAATATGTATACAGAGACTCCAAGCACATCAAGTAGGGGATTAAAGTTGCAAACCCAAGTGAATCCAACTTGAAAACTCATTTTCTCTTCATATTTTGCTGGCTGCCTTAAACCAGACAGGAAATATCATGGGAACACACTGTCAGGTCAAGTCAGTCAGAACGATTAATATTAATACAAAACTGTCATCCATGAGGACTGTTTCCTGTCTAGATGAGACAATATAATCTATGTTTGGGATCTACAAAGGACTATCAGCTGAACAGAGATCTGGTCATTGATTCCAGGGATTCATAAGCCCCACATTTTCCTGGGTTTTCCAAAGAGCACCTCTATTGTGGCTGCTCTAAAAAGAAGGCAGGAGAATGTGTCTCTCAGAGTTTATTTCCAATGAGTAGATGAGGAAAGGTAGAGGGATTTGTTATTAAAGTCCTCTACTGGGAGTTGCTGGAGCCATTCTAGAACTTTCTGGACACTACTCCTTAAAGCAAAGGAGAAGTGACAACCTCACTTTCATTTTGGAAAGTTTATATTTTTGGTGTAAAATATAATTCAGTCTTACATGTACTAGAAAATATAAATAAGAACACACTTAATATTTGTTTCATAGTCTCCTGCAGTCGCAAGAACTGTGTTCAGTTCAAATGGCTGTACCTCCAGTCACTGATATTAAGGATAGCGCCACACACAAGGGGCAGTTTTATATCATTCCTCTTTTGGTCAGCATTACGTCATGAGTTTCTCCCTAGCCATTACCAATTTCCACAATGCCAAGGGTGTTATTTGAGAATGGGTCACCGGAGATTCTAATCATAGTAGTGAGGGAAGCTAAAGCCCAAAAGCTAAAAGGCATGCCTGCTGGCTGTCATAGATGAAAAGGTAATCAAAACTACCATCCAGGGTTAGGGTGTGTGGGAGAGGCAGCAGACAACCCAAAGTGTTATATCAAAAGGGAACTAATAAAAAAAAATCTGAAAGAATCTGCCCCAGATACTAGAGGATAAAGGTTAAACTAACTAGGAATTTTTAAATCTATAGAGATATAGTTAGATAATGAAAGGAAGGAGATTTTTATGAACAGGGTGATTAAATAATTTATCATTCAGTTGGGACACTTGATAAATTACATTGGAATAATTATAAATGGGGGAATTCCCAGGGAAAGTGAGACAAATAATTGCTTTATTTATATTTTATAGGCAATCAAGAAAACCCAACAGCACAAGCTCCCACGGGTCTGCAGACATCTTGGGTATTATTGCACTGGCAATCATTGTGTCAATACCTACGCTAATGATGGTATCATGGATCATTGTTCTTATTCTATAGCTGTTGCATACACTGCTCGAGACTGAATGGAGAAAGAAAGAAAACAAAAATGGTTTGGTAGGACTAGGGAAGCAAAGATTAAAAAGTTCCTTAACTGATGGTGCACACACATATCCACTAATTACTTAATGAAGTCAATGATGACTGTAAGCTACCAAGAAGTACTAATTAAACAATATGCTGAAAGTTTCCCTTCAGCCCGTTTTCACCATGACTCAAAAACTTCACTGGTATCAATTTTGCATTCTTTGCTGAATAGAGCAGGAAAGGTTGATAGAACAGATGAATGAGAAATAGTGAGAGGTGATCTTGCTGGCTTTCCATGGGCAAAGGCGTGATGAGTCCAGTTGACTCCCCTACAATGTCATAGGAGTCTAGGTTGTGCATCACACATTGGCAAGTAACATGTCTGAGGTATAGAGACAGACCATTGCTTTGATATGGATGGACTTCCCAGACCTGCATAGGTTAGTGCTGCATAGTCCCTAGCTCTAGGGGGATACCCAGAAGACCCTCCTACAACTCCAACATTCTAAGCTACCTTAATAAAACCTGTTTCAAACAGTGAAGATCCATCTTGATTGCATACAGCCATTTAGTGGCCTATTTGCCATTTGCCCTTTATTTCCCCCAGTTCTTCATATGGTTTAATAGATGTGTAAATCTCAGGCACCTATATTAAACCCTATTCCTAGAGTATGTAGAGTGATTTTCTATTTTCTATATTGCTTTTATTATCCTTTCTATGTAGAAAAAGGGAAGTTACTAGAAACTTGAAATCATTGTTACATTTTGTAGGTGTTGAGGAGGGATTAAGGACAGTCAATGTAGTCAAAGGAGGTTTATCTTCACTTTGAAACATTCTGGTTCTGGTGATGATAATAAATAGTATCATTTATTAATGCATTTATAATATACAATTTACAATAAAATGCATTTAGACAGACAATGGTAAAACTGTAGCCCACAGCACAGACCTAGAACTTGTGAATTCAATAAATCCTTGCTGGGAGAATGGCAGAATGAGTATTTCAATGCTTTTACACTGCTATTTTATGGACAAGGAAGATAAGACTAAAGCAGCATGTGTATCTCCATTTTTATGTGTATCTTGGCATGTCAGATTAAATATTTATAACACAGAAGTTACTCTCCCCATATGTGCGTATACATGGTGTTTATATATGGAGATATATATGTATGTATGTGTATATATGTATATAACCTATACATATAATATATATAACATATATATGTATATATATATATATATATATATAGAGAGAGAGAGAGAGAGAGAGAGAGAGAACAAATATGCCTAAAGGAATCTGAGCCTTTCACATCCATGAGAGAATCTGGACAAAAGGAAATTGTCTCATACAGCTATAGAAGCTATCTAGGAACTTCCCTAAGTCTTGAAGTTTCATGAATATTTAAGCACATTTGATAATTTAGATGAAAACAGTTTCAGAGAAATGTTTTCACCTTAAAGTGTTCCCAGTTAGATGCAAATCTCACCATTGTTGTCACAAACTGTAGAACAGACTTTGTCCCTGTTACTAGGTCAAGACTATCTGGCAAACATTGAAGCCGTGTGACACAGAGAAAGAACAGAGGGCTGGTAGACAGAGCTGCCCTGGAAAATGTATGGACACAAGGGCCTGTGTGGCCATCTAGAAGGCCCTGGCTGCCCATTGTTTAGAGACAGAAATACTTCCTTCCTTCCTTAGGGACACTATTTCAAAATGAATGAGAGGTCTGTGAATGGCCATGAGCTGCTTCATGACAAGAGTGGAAAATAAACATTGAATTATTAAATCCACAGATTATAATTCATTTATTTTGATCCAGAAATAAATACTGCAGTATTTCTCTAGAATGCTGACTGTACAACTAACTTGATAATATATGGAAAGTACTAAATGTTGAAAACTCTAATGATTAGTTTTGAAGTTCTGTGTTTTTAAAATTTTAGTGATTTGGCCTTTAGTTTACCGTTAAAATGTTCCTTTATGTATTCATCCATTACTTAAGTTCTCTGAATTCTAGAAGGCTTTAAGGAGGCTTAAAATGAAAGTAGTGGGGCTAAGGAGATGGGTTAGCAGGTTACTGCTTTTTGCAATTTCATTTGCAATGTGTTTATCACAAGCCTGAGACCCTGAGTTTAACACTTCCACCCAAGTATTTATATCAGAAGCTGCCCATGGACATGTAAGCCCAGCACTGCAGGGGGAAAGACAGGAGCAACGGGGTCTTTGCTATCCATCCACCTAGCCCCAGGTTCAGTGAAAGACCCTGGCCCAAGGGAATAAGGCAGAGTGTGACATCCCAGGGTACCTGATGTCTTCTGGTCTCTATGTGCACACACAGATAACCTCCATGTGGGTGAGTGGACACTAAGCTGGGTGTGGTGCCACATACCTGTAATCCTGGTACAGCAGAGGCTGAGACAGGAAGATTGCAGTGAGTTACAAAGAAAAAGAAAAAAAAATGAATGAATGAATGAAAAAAAAGGAACTCTAATCAAACCTTTTTGAGGATGTAGTACAAGAATAAGCAAGTGTATAATAAAACTGTGTTGAGGAACATTTTTCAGCCAGACCCAGGACTAGATATTTCTATTTCTATAAGACCATATATTAGATTCACTGCACCCATGGCAACCTGTGCTGTTCACACTGGTGAACACGAAGAAAACCGTGAAGCCGGCACCGGCATTAATAAACAGAAGAACGAACATCTACAGTGGGAGAAGAATGTTCATGGATTCAAAGAGCAGGAGAGCCAGACTGAGGAACACATGGCTGAAGCTTCCTTCTGTGGAGCAAAGCACAATGCTCAGAGAACTACGCTGGACAGGTCCACCTGTCTCCCAGCTCTGGCTCCGCACAAGCGAATCTGCAGAAAAGACGGAGATGGGAGCACTGTAGGAAAAACACCCAGCACGGGGCTTTGGATTTTTGTGAGCTTTTGATGCAGTGAGCAGAGCTAAGGGAGAGAGCGTGCCTCACTGCAGAAGCATGTGTCCAGTGAATACAGGGATACAGTGAACTTCAGTGAAGTGGCACCCTATCAAATAGCGCAGGGACGCAGTAATCCATTCACCTGCTCTGATGAGAAATGCCACATCTGAAAGGGTTTTTTTTTTTTTCATCTTTGAGAAAGAAGGAAAAATGGGTTTAGATTCTTAATTTTCAACGAAATTCATTCTCCCTCCCGCTTTCTTTCTCTCTCTCCCCTCCTGTCCTTCTTCCCTTCCCTCTACCCCATTTTATCATAGACCAGCATCCTCCACCACTTCCCCATATCCCTGCTCCAAGGTAACAGGTGTGCCTCCTTCAGCTTCCATCTTCTCTCCTACCTGGACTTCCCAAGTTGGTTGAGGCCATGAACATCATAATGAACATTTTCTTCCCAGTCGTTTTCCTCTTTCAGATACAAGGCTGCAGTTGCTCCCTTTCTGGCCATGTAGGGCTCTGGAATATTCGTTAAGATTTTCCAGGATCTGGATGTTGTCATCAACTCCAAACATGGCCCCCTTCTTATCTCAGCGCTCAGCCTCACTGTAGAGCAGAGGTGTGGGCTTTGCACAGGATAATGCTGACACAGCCAGAGAAAAAGTCTGGCTGACCAAGGGCACCCAGTCTTGCAGGCCCAAGTGAGGTGATCTGGGCTGTGCCCGGATGCTCCTGGAGACAGAGGCGTGTGGGTTGTGCATTTGAAGCCAGCCTATGCTACACAAAGACATCCTTCCTTACAAAACAACAGAGTGATAAACACATTGTAAATGAAATTGCTCCAAACATTTCTCCAAACTCCATGCCAACATTTCTAAACTGCAATGACAAAGGAAATGCGTGCATGGTAGAGCACACCTTTAATCTCAGCTCTCAGGAGATATAGGCAGACAGATCCCTGGGAGTTTGAGGCTAGCGTGTTCTACCTAGCAAGTCCCAGGCCAGACATAGCTACAGCATGAGACTTTGTCTCCGGAAAGAGAGAGAACACTTTACAGATGCTCAGGAGTAATGGGGTGTTACCTACTGTGATAGGATTCTCCAGAGGGATAGAATCAAGAAATATAGATTATAGATATATTTACTCTGGGATTGGTTCACATGTCTGTGGAAACCAAGAAATCCTATAATCTGCTCTCTAAAAGATGGAACCAGGAAAGATAGCAGCATGATCCAGTTCAAAGTTCTGAGACCCAGGGAGCCAACAGCATGACTCCAAGTGAATACGAAGACCTCGGGACATAGCTTTTAGTTTCCATAGTAAGGGAATGGGTGGAATGTTAAGTCCTCATTTAATACCATGTAGATGAATTAACAAGATGAATACAAAAGTTGGATGTAGTTATGAGAGACCACTGAAAACTAGAAAAAAATAGTGCATTATTTAATTATCTTAAAGGCTAAGAGGAAATTCTAACTGTATGGTAATGGAAGAATCCTTGGATGAAAATTTTAACAGATTCAATAGCATGCAAAATTAACAGTAATCTGAATAAAATACTTTCTGACATAATGAATGTCTTCTGTTTGGGATGGAGGGCGTCCTCACTGACTCAGAAAAGGAAAAAGAGGGTCCACATTCCCTCCTCAGGGTCCTCCTTTCCCACCATGCTTACACACACCACCCCAAGTCACTTGGCTCATGGCCACCTGGAGTTGTTTCCTATCTTCCGCTCATCTTATACACTCCCAACTAAACAAGGACTTTGCCTGCACTGTGCTTTCTCTGAATTTTCTGCTGCCCAGTTACTTATACATCTTGTTTTTGTATTTCTGTAGTAGTTTCCTGTTGCTACTGTAACAAATTATCACAAGCCTAGTGTCTTAAACAACACAAACCTTAGGGTTCTGAAGGTCAGGAGTCCTAAACGTAAGCTGATCACAGGGTAGTGTTCCTCCCGGAGTATAAGGGGGCACCTCTGCTTCCTGTGGCCTTTAACGTCTAGGCACCCTCTTCTGTATTTGGCTCAGAAGTCCGTCCTCTGTGTTCTCCAACACGTGGTACAGTGTCTTCAGATACTGCTTTTGCTCTGACTCTGGCCTTTCTATTCCCTCTTAGAAAGGTCTTGTGATTGTACTGAACCTGTCTAAGTAACCTCAAACAACCCTAGTCTCTCAAGATCACTAATAACACCCACAATGTCTTTTTTGTATGTAAGAAAACATATGCCCAGATATCAGGGATTAGGCTACAGAAAAGTTCTAGAAGGGGTCATTCTGCTTGCCACAGTTTTCTTCCTATCTTTGCTCAAACATTGTTATAGAAAACTATGACAGACTTAAATAAAACTCAGACCAGCCTTGACCAGACTCTTCCCTACCACGTCCATTGTGCTTTTTCCTGCTCTGTAGCACTTGAAATCCACTGGTTCAATCAAACCATATTAGGCCAAGGAGTTTCTGTTATTCATTCACAAATTTCCATAGTTAGGACTATGGGAAGCACAGAGTAGGTGTTTAATAAATGTTAGTTCAATGAATGTGTACAGTAACTTTTGCCTTTATGGGTTAAACACACACACACACACACACACAAAAGGAAAAATATCAGTAATAACTTCTCTCTGGCGTCAAGAATGAAGGAAAAAGAGAGGAAAAGAATGAAGGAAAGAAGAATGAAAAGGGGAGGGAAGAAAAGAGGGATGAAGGGAGGAAGGAAAAAAGAGAAGGGAGGGAGGGAGAGAATCTCCTCTCCAACAGCCACTAAATTGCTGAAGTTCCCTGTCATAGCCCAAGAAAATTTCCCCAGATCAAGCATCCAATTTGCTTTAAATATGAGTCAGAGAAATGTAAGTCACTATAACGGAAGCAAGACATGAAAAAATTCTATTCATCTGTCCAGAAACCCATTACCTACATATTCTTCCTGCCTCCATGGAATCCAATGGAAGGGGAGTCTAGCAAAATCTGAAAAGAGGAGAAACAGAGCTTTGAGCTCATGAGACCAATCACAGAGCACCTCTGTTCTACAATGATTTGCCATCCATTACTCAGCAGTGAAGACTCTTGGAAAACCAAGGATCTTGTTCTGGGGTATCAGAGAGGAACAAAATAATCCAACGTCCACTGGTGACTAAGCAAAATGTAGCTGCTTTTTCCCTCCTGGTTCTGGACAATAACTCCTCATGCCAGAATCCACTGGAGTCAAGAGTGCATCTGAGAGAAACCTCAAACATCTCAAGGGTTTGCTGCCTGGAGCTCTTGCTGAGCTGCAGGTTGAGATCGTTGGAGATGATGGGAGTAGAGTCAGTGGAAGATCCAATTCATCAAGGGAGGAAAGTTGAAAGGTTTTGGGTATAGGGTTCAAGGAGGTCTCTGTAGATTTATTAAAACAGCTATTAACAGCACAGAGACAGACAGCAGCATGCCAGAGAAACTGAGGAGAGCTCAGGCTCACATGGCATAGTAGGAATTTGGTATAAGGAGATTGGAAACTTTCCCCCTTTTGGTCCCCAGTTGGCCATTGCTAGGAGGGTAACCAGTGAGTGCTCAATTAAAGAATTTTAGATGGCCTATAATATCTCTCCTGGTTGGCCATTACTGTGGATTGATGGGGCAGGGAAGACAAGAATCTAGAGAAACAAGTTACCTTACTTGTGGGAATGCAAATCACTGTAGTTACTGAAGTTATCTTAACACAAATGGAGAGAATTACAAAATGCCACAGCCCTCACTCACAACAACGACACTTGGAATCTTTGCTTCTACTCTTACCTTAAAATGTCTGAAATCAGTGATTGTTCCAGTTGGTTGTGGTGTATAAAACTTATCCCACAATTTAAACTACAATCCTTTTATTTTCCTCACAGTTTTGAGGAGCAGGAGCTTGGGGAAGGCTGAGCTAAGTAGCTGTCCCAAGAGGTCTTTCCTGGGTTGCATTTGAATGTCTTCCTGGGCTATGACCTTGAACGCCATGCCTGGATAGCCGTCCACAGTCCACACCCATCCAAGATTGCGCTCAGTCATGCACCTGCCTCGGCTGGAGCAGGAGGCATCTTCTCCAGCAAAGGCTGCAGGGACTGTGTCTGACTCTCACTTGGTGGAGGAGTTCTTCTATGACCTAGAGTGAGGAGACAAAGACAAACCCCATCCTTGAAGGTCAAATGTACTGTATGCTACATTTTATTCATTCCAAATCACTGAGGGTGAGGTATGCCCAGATTCAAGAGGAGGGAGAGACTGATCCCATCAATGGAAAGAGTGTCAAAGAATCACTGACATGTTTTTAAAACATTTTTTTCTGCCTTGTCTTTTCCTTTCTCGATGGTTCTTTTGAGGGTGCAGTCTCCCTACTCTTCACCAAATTGGGAGGGCCATTCCATTACCCATTTAAAACAATCACTTCTCAGAAATACTAACTGAAGCTTCAAGCAATTGGTAATAAACCTTTAACTTGCATTTCAGTGTAGCATTTATAGTAATCAATGTTTGCTCATCAAGCATGAATTAGCTGCTGGACACTGCTAAGTAACCAGAACTACTGTTTGCTGATGTAAAGAAGAGAAAAAGAAAGGTATTCAGTTCAGAGTACTTAAAATTCAAATACTTAAAAAGTATTGTGCCCTTTTGCCACACAGACTTATTAAATTCTAATATATTTTTAGTCATGCCATTCAAATTCCTGGAATACTTAGTTTCCTGGTGTATTACAAACTCTTTTTTTCTAATGTATGCTTCTCACAAAAGTGTAGCTTATAGACAAATTAGTTTAGAATAGTCTAATACTCTTTTGGTAGGATTTGTTTTATTTATAATTTCAGTATATGGTCATATTTATTACCATTGAAACACAGGGAGTTATTAAAATTTTTTACTGTAAAAGAAATTGGAAATAAAGGTATCAGGCAAGGTGTGGTGACACACACTTAAGAGGCAGAATCAGATGGATCTAAGTGAGTTTGAGCCTAGCCTGGTCTATATAGCAAGTTCCAGGCCAAATAGAGATGCATAGTAAGACTTCTCTCAAGAAAAGAATAAAGATAGACAAACAGACATCAGATGTGATCTGAACAACCTGGGGTCATCATCAACACGTTTTGAAAACATGAACAATGGATGAACAAACACATGATATGATGGCTAGAAGTACCACAGTGTGTGTATAAGCATGTGGGAGTGTGTGTGTGTGTGTGTGTGTATGTGTGTATGAAGTCAGAAGTGTTGATCCACAAAACCACATAGTAATACTTGTTTTCTGTGTGTATATGCTCCAAAGCAGCGCATACTTCCTCCATACTTCAAGGGAAGGGGAATATAAAGTTCTCCTGATGAGGGTGAATTTAATTCTGTTCCATTGCTCCTGGGCTCTCGGAACCTGCTCACCAGATCAAGACAGCCTTCATAAAGGCTCATGTGGGTAATGACGGAAACAAGAGTCCACTCTTACTTATTGGAGACCTTAAATTTATTCCAATGCCCCTGAAAGATGGAAATGAATTGCAATTTCATTTCTCCCTGGGCTCTATTACGTGGGCTAAGGGAGAAATGCCTGGGTGCAGAAACAAAGCAAGATCTGGAAAAGCAGCACACAGAGGTGTCTAATATGACAGGTGCTCGGTGTGTGGTCTCTCAACAAATGGATGTCTGAGTAAGTAAGCCGATGCATAATGACTTGAGGAAAGTGTGACTCTGCCTTATTTTACCAAATTAATACCCAGACCAGGGATCTGATGCCAAAGAAAGGATGCATCTCCTCCCTAGCTTGCTATGTGTGACAAACTCTTAAATGAAACAATTTTTTTTCCAATTGTCTTAAGGTGACACAGAATCTACAGTGCTGGTTTCTTATGCCATAGGGTCTTACCAAAGAAAGGCTCTTGGTTTGCATCCAGAACTTTTTTCTTCCTAACATGCTGCTTTCTTGGTTTTTCCATAGATCTGGAAATCCCGTGGGAGTTTTACAGCTGCTACAATTTCAAATGAAGTTGAAGAATAGTTACCCCACCTTTCCACAAAGAAGGCTTTCAAACAACACTCCCATCACCCTAAACTGTGAAAATTCTTCTCTGTTTCAGAGCTGAATGGCCCCTAAGCAGTCTAGATCACGTCCTAAAATCTTGTGACCCAGAAAGGTCCTGAGAGCATAGCAATAACAATGAAATGGCTTATTTGATGAATATTAAGCATTTTGGAACCAATAGTTAAGAAATGTTTCTTGTATTTTCTCAGTTTACCTAACAAGAACACCATAAATGTTTATAATGCTTTTCTTTTTATTATCATTTTGCAGAAGATAAGATATTGACAAATTCAACAATTTGCCCAATGACACACAACCAGTAAATGACAATCCGGATTCTAGCCACCCAGTGTAGAACAGTCCCAAGTGGTCTTTTTTCCAAGTTCATTTTATTTTTTAATATTATGAATTTAAAGAAAAATTAAAACACTATCACAGGGCTATCCATAACTCTTCACTTAGATTTAACAACTGAGCCTGGTTTGATGTGTGTGCTCTTCTTCCTCCTCTCTCACTAGATACCTGATCTGTGTTTTGAAGTGTAAATGCTGAACAGGGAATGACAGTGAAATGTACCACACAACACACACACTCACATACCCACTTATACCTCATGTATGAATAGCCTATCTGCCATATAACATACAAAACATATATATGAGATATACCATGCATACATGTACATAGCCTATATGCTATGTAATATGTAATGCATATACATCCATGTCACATACAAATATAGTCTACACACTACACAGCACAAACACACTCCATACATATCCATATAACTTTTATATATATGTACATACTCTTGTTAACCTATGTTAGTTGCACATTTTATGACGTCACCACTAAGCCACTTAGCACACACCTTCTAATAATAAATATAGTCTCCAGCAAATCATAGTATCATTGACTATCTAACAAAATTAACACATAAGCCACATAAAAACTTCCAGGTCTATGGGATACTTTTCCATAGCAGTTAAACATATCTAACAGATCAAGAAATATATACTCAGGAGGTTAGGGATTGCTTTCAGTCAAACCATAATTATAACTACAACTCAATTCATCTACACATGTTCTAAGACATAAATACAGAATTCCTTAAAGGGCCCTGTCTACAGGATGTACGTATTCCAAACACTGGAATTTCCACTCTAAACACTTGTGTATGGTTTGCTTGCACCGATGCTAATCTATAATTCCTGGAGAGTTGTTCACTATGAGATTTTATGAAGCTAACAGTAAAAGAAAGTATAAACAGTTTGTGACTCACTCTGGTTTTATGTTCCAAATGTCAAACAATTAGAGGGAACTTAGAAGAGTGCACATAAATTAAATGACTGGAAATAGCAAAAAGAAGGGGGGCATCCCCAGGCTGACTCCATCTCATAGCAGAATGACGTACTCCTGGATTAAACTGAAGGACAAGAAGCATGGAAGATGTCTACACAGAGCTAACCTCTGATATAGGACTCAGGAGCAGCATCAAGACACACAGTTACAAGCACAGCGGTGAAGCAGTGGACCCGGGTCAGGGGACGGCAGAAGCTGATGAGGGGAAAACAGGAGAGCAATTGATGACAGTGACCATGAGCACAATTTAAGCCAACTTAAGCCTGTGTGATCTAGAATAGAGCTGACACAACTTTTGAATTTTCCATCTGCCAAATAAAAAACTGAAGTAATTAGAAATAAAGCATGGCTCCTCCTCTTCCTCTTCTTGCCCATCAAAATAGCCTCTATGGACACTTGGCCTCCTCCTCTTCTATCTTTCTAATACCCCTCTGTCTCTCTTAAGAGGGCATGTATGAAGGCATTTAAGCCCACCTGGATTATCTCCCATCTCATAATCCTTAAGCACGTGTATAAGAATCTTTTTTTTTCTTTCTTCTCTTTTCTTTCTTTTCTTTTTTTTTTTGTGTTGAGACAGGGTCTTGCTGTATAGCTCTAGCTGACCTGAAACTCTCTATGTAGACCAGGCTGGCCTCAAACTTACAGAGATCCACCTGCCTCTGCCCCCTAAGTGCTCAGCTTGTAAAGGCTCACTTCTTGGGAGCTGTTCTCTTCTAGGATTAGGATAGACATCAGTGTCCTAAGAAACCAAAAGGCAATCAGCATTAAAAGTTTCCAGAACTAATAACAGTGTAAACTTCCTATGTTTTAAGCCAATAGGCTTGATTGCATTCTTTACCATATATTACCCTCTTCCATATTAAATTTGCAAGAAAAAAATAAGGCTAAGAAAGGCTTTGAGCCAGCACAGTGGTTCAGGCCTGCAGTCCCAGTGCTTGTGAGATAGAGGCTGGAGGTTCAGGAGTTAAGCTCTTCTTCAGCTACACAGGGAGCTCAAGGTGAGTTTGGGCTGTACAGGACCTTATCTCAAAAGACAGATGAACAAAGAAAGATTGGCAAGGGGCTTTGATATCTTCACTTTTAGCACCTTTTATCTTTAAGAGTAAATTTTTACAACACATTGCTTCTCAGAGTGGTTTTCAATTATTTCAATGACTTCAATTGTTTAGATTGCTTGAGGACGTATTTTAGGCTGTCATTTTGGAAAAAGATAATTAGCCCCACATAGCATGATGTATTAAAGTAACTTCCTAACCGTGATCCTGTATCTTATGGGCTTGCAATGGCTTCTTTTGCATTGCCATTTTAAACTTTCTTACAGTGAATGTCACACAGCATAAGGAGTGGTATAGTCTGACTCTAATGCCTCCAGCGGTCTGTGTTTTGAGTATTCCACAATCTCGCCTGCTACTGTGTGGACAAGCAGCCACCTTACACTCCCATAGCCATGTACTGGACTGATTCCACCCCCATGCTTCTCCCACCATTAACAGACTGAGATCTTAGAAACCCTGAGCAAAAATAAACCTTTTGTCTCGTAACTCATTTCTGTCTAGTATTTTGCCACAGCAGTGAGAAAAGTAACTAGTAGAGTGGATGTTCATACAAAGAATGTACAAGACCAACCCGGTGAGCACAGTGAGATGGTACATGTCTATAACCTCAGCGCCTAGGAAGCTGAGGCAGGAGGATCTACAATTTGAGACCAGTATGGAATATATATATATATATATATATATATATATATATATATATATATATA
>CAJQZJ010032188.1:1615917-1655443 GCA_907164525.1 Lophiomys imhausi | reverse complement strand
TGTGTGTGTGTGTGTGTGTGTGTGTGTGTGTGTGTGTGTGTGTGTGTCCCTGACAGCCTGTCCATGTGAGTATGCACATATGTGCAGCTACCTGCAGAGGCCCTAGAAGGCACCTGATTGCCCCAGAGCTGGAGCTGCAGGCAGTTAAGCAGCACCAGATGTGGGTGCCACAAACCCAGCTCCAGTCCTCTGGACGAACAGCAGGTGCTCGTAACCACTGAGTCAACTCTTCAGCTCCTGGATACTCACATTTTAAGTCAGAGTTTATTCACAGAACTATTTCTAAATGAGACCCTCACAGAGAGCAAAGGGGGTCCTCTCTTTTATTGTTATGGTTGTAGTTATCAGTGTTTGCTTGGTTTTTCGTTTCATTTTATTTTCTCTTTTGAGACAGGGCCTCACTATGTAGCCCAGTCTTAGTTCATGATTCTCCTGCCTCAGTATCTGGATCTTGCGGGTGGCAGGTACCACCATGACCCACTGAGAATTCTCTTTGGAGTAAACAAACAAAAACAAGCAAAAAAAGTTGGAGTTACAGGAGAAACTAACAAAAAAAAAGAGATAAACTGAGGTTTGAAGAAAATAAGATGAAGTAAGAAGAATGAACTCTGCAAAATATCAGCCATGGTATATCTTGACATCAGGAGAGCAGATTACACCTCTGATTAACATTTTTTTTCAACTAGAGGAAAATCATTGTATAGCCCCAGCTACCTACTAAATAAACTTTAAAAAGTCAGTAGCAGATTATCCCGCCACCCCTGGCATGGAGCCTGAGAGAAGAAACTTTGTATTAAGGGCATGCAGAGATACAACAGCAATGTGCACTCATGTAGGCTCATAGTAGGGCTGCAGAAAGAAGTTGCTTTGTAAAATAGCACTGACCAGCTTCATTCTAGAAAAGTAGAATTCATAATTAACTTGAAAGGGGAAAATTTTTCAGGGGTCATCCAGAGACAGCAATGACCTCCACAGATAACTTCTGTTACTAATATGTAAATCTTGCTGTAACTAAAAGCTGGGTCATTAATACAAAGTGTTTTGTACATTGTCTTTTGCTCTTAGTATATTTAGGGCAACCCTTTCTGTCAATATTTAGGTATCTATGCATCATTTGTTCAGATATTTTTTATTATTTTTAATAATGTGTATATATGGGGGGTATGTACACAAGTGCCCTCAGAGGCCAGAAGTAGGTGTTTTGAGCCATCTGAAATGGTGCTAGAAACCAAACTGGGGTCCTCTGAAAGAGTAGTACATGCCTTTAATCACCAAGCCATCTGTCCAGTCCTATACTGTTATATTTGCATAATATCACGGAGTCTAGGTATACCGTATCTAAATCAACTTAGCTAAACCCAAGAATGATTAAATTCTTTTCAAATTTCCTCTATTATAAGTAAATATTGCAAATACTTCCTTAAAAAACAGCATGAACCTAAACTGAGGACATTCTAAATATTACCTCTAAAAATACCTTTCTTCAACAAGTTAGGGGAATGGTTGAGCTGGTAGAGTGCTCCTCATGTGTAAGTACCCAACTTCAATTTCCAACAGCCATGGAGAAAGGCCAGGCACATGAGTATGAGCCTATAATCCCAGCTCTGGGGAGGTGGGGGCTCCCAAATCCCTGGGGCTCCCACACTAGGTAATCCAGTGAACTCATGAGCTCCAGATCAACCGAGAGACCCTGCCTCAAAAAAAATGAGGTGGAGAATGACCGAGAAGACACCCAATGCCATCCTCTAGCTTACACATACACACAGAGAGAGAGAGAGAGAGAGAGAGAGAGAGAGAGAGAGAGAGATGGGGGAGGCAGGGAGGGGAAAGAGGAAAAGGACAAGGGAAAGAGCCAAAGTCAAGAAACAAAAGGACAAAATGAAAAATTGCTCCAAGTTTAAAGGAAACTCAAACCTGGGTGGAAATCATGACCTAAGACAATATTAAAACTTTTTTTTTTTAATTTGAGCATTGACTGTATAGCTAGCAATATTCTAGAGTCAATCTCAGTTTCTTGGTTTTGATAATCCTGGGAAAGAATTCCTTACTCTTAAAACTAGGTTGAATTAGTGATGAGCAAGCCTAACAGCTCTCGCTTGCTCCCAGCAGCTGAAAAAATATCCAAAACATACAAGTACATGCCACACAGAAAACCAGAGTGAACAAAAGGGGGGGAGAATGAAAAAAAGATATCGATTACGGTAGTTTGCTGTACTATTTTACAATCACTGTTTCTAACATTTCCTTTTGTTTCTTCACGGCATCTGGGATTCAGAAGCAACAAGCACTCTGGGAATCCAGAGTTTCATGGCAGGACACTTGGCAAGAGGCCTCACGGACAGGTCTTAGCTTTGTGCAGAGGACGATCCTGGTGAATGGAAAACTTTAAAAACATCAATACAAGCTGAGAAATGAGAAACCCCAAGAGTTACTTCTCTCTGACCACAAGTCGGTTGTCTCAAAGAGGTGAGTGAATAAGAAGGAAGAAAGACATCCAAGGCTTTGTGTCAGACACATTCAATCTGCATATCCCACGTTCAGAGTCCCCTGGATAGACAAACGCCATGATGTTTGCCAATGTGCCTGGCTGTGCACCTATAGTTTTCTACTCCTTGGATTGTTTTTTAAATGCACTGCACACTAAATGCTAAAGCTAAGGGATTTGTGGCACATCTGTTAGAGATAAGAAATACCTAGTTGTTGTTTGACTATTTTCAACTACCAGATATCTCTGGGCATATCTGTCACTCAGACTGGTAACACAAGCACTCGGGTATAAAATGAAATACCATTAATATCCACAGCAACTTGCTCAAGTAGAAACAGGAAATCCACACACCATCTGAACTGAAAGCATATAGGCTTTGTCTTTTGCTACGTTCTGCTGGTTTCTTGAAGCTGAAGCACTCAAATGTCGAATCCAGGTGGGCAGTTTTTCTTTCTTGGTTCATTGCTATCACAGTGGCTGGAACAGTCCCCGCAACATAGTAGGTATTCAATAAGTAACTGTTAAAAGAAGCTGTTCAAAGAACCAGGCAAACCCACTTCTTGCTAATAGACTATGGAGCTTGAATGTATTTGTGATTACAGTGGTAAGATTTCCTAAGAGGCCCCTGGACACTCCTCCTACCCCTGAAGACACATATATATCTCTGCCTAACAGGAGGCAGAATCTGTCTCCTATAACTTTGAGAAGGAACTGGGTTTGTGACTTGCCTTGACCAATAGAATGTTTGGATACGCATCATGAACCCCGATATTAAAAGGCATGTGGCTTCTGTCTTCCTGTTCTTGAGGTTTGCTGACTAGTAAGAAACTGCAGAAAAAGAGAACCATGTCAGCAGACTCTAAATGGTCCAGCTTCTGGCACAGGTGATGAGCCTGCAAGGAGAGCTATCTGGGACCTACCAACTCCAGCTGAGGGTAGCTAGGTACCAAGTAACTCTAGCCTCCTTGTGAACTGGAATCTGTGAAGCCATCAAGCTCTTGCTGTTCAGTTGAAGTTTTATGAGTAAATAACCAGGTTTATTGTTCTAAGACTCTGAATTTGGAAGTAGTTTGCTACTGAGGCCAGACAACTAGGACAATCTGTAAGGGAAGATAGATTAATATAAATTAGATTTAGTAAATATCTAGGGGTTTCTGATACAGTCTCTTAATCTGGGCCATGAAGATCAACTTGGCTGTGGGCAATTAATCAGCTTATGGACTAAAAACAAGGAGGAAGCCAGGTGAAACAAGGAAAGACTTTATGGACTGAAAACAAGGCCTGGCATTGTTTTCAACTGCTAAGTGGGCAGAGCCCAGATTAAGCTGAAGCAGGTGGAACAAGGAGAGATCCTATTTAATGACAAGTAGATGGAACTAGAGGCCCATGCTAGAGAGCCCCATGCTAGAAAGGACAAAAAGTAGTTTGTATCCTCTGATGGAGAAAGTGCTGGTGGGCTGACGGCCAGATCTTCCTGAGACAGAAAGAAGCTGGTGAGCAGAGAAAGCCTCAGCAAGACAGCAAAAGGCCAAAGACTAAACCCTGTGGCTCAGCTTTTGCCTAGAGGGGTTTGACCTCTCCAAACAGTGGCCTAAACGGAACTGTGGCCAGCTTTAAAGACTGAGGCAGAGCGACAGAATTGTTGATACAAACAAAATAAGTTGGCTTACAGATGGCTGAGGTCTCCCAGAGAGAAGAACGCCTCAAGCCTTATTTAAGGTGAAACCACCATAATCAATTTACCCTGACAGATCTACGTCACAGATATTCCAGAAGAAAGACTGCTAAGTGCATTAAAGGGTCTACTACAGAGACTGTGTTCCTGAGAACTGAGAACCTGCCCCAGACACTGTATCCTTCTAAAAGGTTATGAAAATAGTTGTAATAGTTATAGTTTTAGTGGGTAGGTAATAGGGGTTGTAGGCATTCGTAGTGTTAGTAGTTAAGTGAATGTTTATAAGTGAATATAGTTATTAATAAGTGTTTAATAATTAAAAAGGCTGGGTTTCAACACTCCTCATTTTTTGCTTTTTAACCTTGCTGTATATGCAAAAAAAAAAAAGTGCTAGAATGCTTACCTTTTAACATATGTTTCTAGTTAGTGATTCGTTGCTTGTTTGTTTGTGTTTATTTTGAAATGGTCTAAAACTCTCTAGCTCAGGCAGGCCTTGAATTCACTATGCAGCCCAAGTTGGCCTCACACTCACAGCAATCCTCCCTCCTCAGCCTTTTGAGTGCCAGAAGTATAGGCATGCTCCTAGCTAGTGGCATTTTTTTCTAAGCCAAGGTCTCCTGTAGCCTAAGCTCTTCTCAGACTTGATATGTAGCTGACAATGGCCTTGAACCCCTGATTCTCATCCCTCTATCTTCTAGGTGCTGTGATCACAGCAAAGTTCAAAATCGGTGAGATTTTTTGATAGGGTATTTTGGTATTTTAAGCTTGGCTTTAGCAGGGCGTGGTGGCACATGCCTTGTATCCCAGCACTTAGGAGGTAGAGGCAGGAGAATCTCTGTGAGTTCAAGGCCACCCTGGTCTACAGAGTGAGTTCCAGGACAGCCAGCAGGACTACACAGACCAACCTTGTCTTGAAAAAAGAAAAAAAAATTGGCTTTAAAAGTACTTTATTTTGCCTCTTTTTTTTTTATAACTTTTAAAAATATTTTGTAGGTGTAAGAAAATGTTACACATTTTAAATGTTAGAGCATAAACTTCTAACCCCAGCACTTGGAAGGTGGAACCTTCTAAGGAGTCAGGAGTTCAAGATTCTCCTTAGTGGGTAGTGAGTTCAAGGTCAGTGTGGGATACCTAAAACCCTGTCTCAAAAGCCAAACTTCACTACCTGGACAAAGGGGGAAAACAGTCTTTACTGTGCAGACCCTTGAAATATAAAATTAAGCAGCCATCCATGATCTGAAAAGCAGCAAAATAAAGAAAACCTAGCTTGTTACAGAGGAGGAGCTTTATGATTCTTAACGGAGGGTTAGCAGTGGAGCACACGCAGAGCAATGCTCCATTCTCAGTCCGCAGCTCCTAAGTCGGTGTGAATCTTGTTAGTGCTTCTCTTTCGCATTTTTTTACATTACCTTAAATGCAAACATGCAGGTCTCAATAACTGTTTCTGATTATTCTATTTTCCATTTGTTTTAAAGCAAATCTTAAATACTAGAAAAGTTAAAATGAGACCCTGACATCTAACAAACCTGGATTGAAGCCCTAACCATGATCAGGTTGGAGCCCTTGTGCTGATTAACTGTTCTTGGCTGCACTTTGTGATGGCCTGAGGACCTTCAAAGGTCCTGCAGCCCAGGTGCCACTACCAGAGGCTCTGATTTAATGAATGGCAGCGCAGCTCGCAGCAGAGGACAACTGAACTGTGCTCAGCCCCATATTTCCCCACCTATAAAAGCCTGCAGGGCTGATGAGGATCACACCTTGCAGCAGGGTTGTTACAGGGAAGAACGGAAGTGCTGCTACTATGCTTAGGATAACACATGTTGTTAATAAAGTTCATCTTGTTTTCTTTGCCAGGGCCTCACTGTTTCACACGAGCATAATCGTGAATTCGAGATGGGCCCTGCCTCTGTCCAGTGCTGGGACTGCAGGTGTTCCCCACTATGCCCGGCTTAATAACTTGAACTCCCATTCGCCTTTAGCTGCCCTCCCTACCATGCACTTTGTGCACATTATGTTTGGGTGCAATTGATACTGAAGAAGCTTAGCAAAGAGAGATTTTAAGGAATCAATACGTTAACAACCTGAATGCAAAAAGAAAAACAGGAAAGTCACAGAATTTCAGAATGCTCATAGGAGTTGGGAGACAAAGGGAACCAGGTGGTCTTTGGTTTCTAATATCTTAACATAACCTTTGGCTACTCTGTTGTAATATTTCAAGTTAATAAGTGCCTTGGTGACTTTTCTATTGCTGTGATAAAACACCATGACCAAGACAACTTGTAGAACAAAGAGTTTATTTTGGGCTTACAGCTCCAGAAGGATAAGAGTTCCTCACCATCACCATGGGCAAGCACACAGGCATGGCAACTGGAGCAGCTGGGAGCTCACATCTTCAACCACAAACAGGAAACAGAGAGCAGACTTTAAGCTCTCAAAACCAACCACAGCGACACACTTCCTTCAGCAAGACCACACCTCCTAAGCCTCCTCAAACAGGGCCACCACGGACTGGGGATCAAGCATTCAAATGCCAGAGACTATGGAAGATATCTCATTCAAACCATCACAATATGAGACTTTCAAGAAAAAAAAAAAAAGAAAATCTCGGGCTTATGTCTACTGGTCTTAAATTGTATGGAAATGTAGAATTGTTAGGCCTTAGACATACATCACCCTACCCCACACCCCACCCCGGCTCCCTGGTTTAATGATTGTGTCTTTTAACCAAGAAGAGAAATACTTAATTTCTCTTAAGCTTAAATTCTCCCTTCTCTTCTATGTTCTAATAAGCCTTTGATGTTTATTGAGCATGTGATGTTAATGTCTACGTAAATGTCACGTTTATGCATTTTCTCATACACATTATAAACCTATTGTCCCCACCAGTAATCATTGCATTAGGAACATTTTTCCATCCACATTTTGGGATTAAAATACCTTTCTGTATTTCAGATAATAGGCTAAGTGTGTGTATGTGGGTGGGTGCACATGCCCTCGTGGACCCAGAAACCAGAGGAAGATACCAGGCATCCTGCTGTATTACTCCCCATCTTATCTCCTCAAGACAAAAATCTTTCACTTACCCTGAACTCACTATTTCAGCTAGACTGACTGTCCAGTGAGCTCCTGAGATCCTTCTTCACTGCCCCGTGTTGAAGCCACAGCTGCATTCGCCCATATAGATAATCAGTTAAACTTTATAATATGGGTGTTAAGCATTCATAGTCAGATCCTTTGACTTACACTACAAGTGCTCTGGCCCACTGCACCATCTCCCAAGCCTGAGCTGGGCACTTGCAAGACCTAAAATCAGTGCTAAACAGAATGCACTGATTTAACACGAATTGTTCTTTAAACTTCGCCATTAAAAAAGAAACACTTTAAATAGCATCTTATGTTTCTTCCTGTGGAATGTCATTCATGTAGAAAGCTCTGAGGTAGACTAACCATCAGGGGAAATGTGGGGGAGAAATGCCTTACACAAGGGAGAGCGCTGTGGGTGGTGGAAACCGTTGCAGGAATCTGCTGCTTGTCTTCCCTGGATCTTTGGTTACATTTCATCTAGTGCACCTGCCAGATGCCAAGAAAAATAAGTGTGCTTTGTAGAGATGGCCCTCTCTCTAGCTCTCTCCTCTGACCTTCCTCTGGACTCTGTGACCCACCCCACAGAGGCTGCCCTACACAACTGGGCTCAGCACCTGCGAGGAAAAAACTCTACAGAGACAACAAGCCAGCATTCCAGGGAGGAGGAGTGCTGGGGCTGGGTAAGTCAACCCCTTCAGCTGTCCTGCTGCCACACCCGCGATCTGGGCTTCCATCCAAGCTGCGCCCTCCTTCACCCTTGAGCGTTGCAAGCCAAAGCCCCTGGCCTTGCCTCCTACCGCCCCCTGCTCCTCGGCCAGGCCGCGCTTCCCATTTCTTCCATGCCTTCCTCTCTCCATTGCACCTTTCGAAACTCCAACCCTGAGAGGAACAGATTGCTTTTGGTGTTTGAGTACTTCTGTGTGCGTTCCCCCAACATTAGTCTGATGACCTAGCGCCTTTCCGCAGCTGAGATCCCATTATGCCAGGCCATCCTTCTAAGCAGTGTGCAGCCAGCCTAGGAGTGAGCTCACCCTTCTGCCACTGTCCTCCAAAACGCAGTGTCTCACAGCTTTAGCCCAGTGACTATATGGGGCCAAGAGACGTAGCTGGGCCCCATCTCAGTTATTAACCATTTTGTTGTTTTTAAGATTGTTGTTTATTATGAAAGGTTTCAAGGCTAGGGCATATAGCTCAATTGGTAGAGTGCTCGTGGGTGAGCAAGAGGGTCTGCAGCTGACCCTAGCAACAGCAAAACAAACAAAAGCTGTATTTTCCCCTCTACTCTTGCCTTTCTTCCTTCTCCTCTCCTTTTGTTTCCTCTACTCCTCCATCCCCCCTTTTAACAAAGGAAAAAAGAGAAAACAATGTCCCAAATATACCCATTAAGTAGACTCATACAGTAAAAGTCTCAAGTGCCACCTAACAACTCCATCAGATATCAATGTCTTTGCAATACCTACCACCTCAGGTCTCCTTTTAAAATCTTTGTTTTTCAAAAAAAAAAAATTGATTAAACACAAGAAGGTTGAATGAATTTACCCAGACTACATCACATATTCAGTAGAGGGTCTAAGACACAGGACAAAGGATTCTTTGTCCAAAAACCTCAGCAGAGTCCTCTATTATAAGCCTTCCTGACTCCCAATCCCTTCTTTTCCTATGTAATGAAACACACTGACACACACGTGTACACACACATACACAGCCATACATACAGGCACACACATACACAGGCATCTATACAAGCACACAAATACACCATGTGTACACACACACACACACACACACACACACACACACAAGCACATATACAATGCTGGGGATCAAACCCAGCACCTTTCACATGCGAGGCAAGCAATCTACAACTTAGCTACCTACCAAGCCCTTTGGTTTGGTTTGGTTTAGTTGTTTGGTGGCAGATGAGTGAGTGGGTAGATGTCAGTTTGGTTGTTTTTTTATTTTGTTTTTTATATATAAACTTTCAATGTGTAGCTTATGTTGGTCTTGAAATTACTCTCTTATCTTGGCCTCACTAGGGCTGAGATTGCAGGTGTATGTTCCTGGCTGGCGTGTCTATATTTCTACAAACCTTGGTTGACTGCATAGTTTCCCATCTCCTTTATCTTTCTCCCTGTATGCTTTTTGTCTTTCACTTAATAACTATTGAAGTCACCTACTTACATCAGGTGCCATTTTAAGCATTTAGGACATCTGTCAGTCTTTTTCTCTGGGCAGCTTTCTCTTTGATATCTCTTGGGTTTTGACCATCTAGAAATCCAAATGTTCTCTCTTTTCCTTTTATGGTCTCTGCTTTTCTACCTCTTCCCACAGTTCCCCGACCTAACTATAAAACCATATCGACTCATTATTTCCCCTATTTTTTTTTGTGTGTGTGTATTTTTACATTAGAAATCTTTGTACTCCAATTGTAATTTCCCATCAAGAGGCTCTGACTTTTCCATTAGCAACTTTTGAGTCTCACCAACTTCCCTGGATCCCTGCCACAGCTCAATAGTCTGCATTGTACACAGTTGCTTCCAGGCCATTGTGGGTCTGTTTCTGGCTAGATGGAAAGTTCTCAGCCTGGATTGATCATTTTTCTCTGAAGTCTTTGCTGCTCCTGTCCCTGCTTCTTCAGTTCACCTAATGCATCCAAAAAGCAACCTTGTTCATTGTTTTTCAATCAAGTGCTCATCTCTTGATTCAGTATGTTTCCTTTAGCTGATGGGCCACAACAGAAGTGATTTTTTTTTTCCCCCTGAAAACTGAGATTGGAAAAAAAGAAGGCAGGAAAGTGAGACAAGAACTTACAAGTGGGAAAGGACGAGAAACTCTGGGTGGTTTCTTTCTCTGGGGTTACAGAGCTCTCACTGTCAGTGGCAACTGCAAATACTTTGCCTCCCTATTAATCCTTCAGGGAAACAAACCTGTTCTGAGTTGAAGTAACAGCTGCAATCCTGCCAGCACATTCCCCAAAAGCCCAGGAAAAGTGATGGGAAGGAGACAGGAGATGCTCTATGGGAACAGCAGGGAGAGCTAACATGGAAAACCACTAGGAAGGAACTCTTCTCCCCTACAAAGTGATGAATTCCACGTTTTGTATTCTGGGAAGACATGGTGGGGCAGAAGTTAAAGAAGATCGCATCGATGCACACACGGAGATTAGCATAGGAACACACACGACTCTAGTGTCAAAACTACTCAGGAGGAAAAAAAAAGAATAACTCTCCTCTCTCCAGGCCCCTCTCAGATCCACAATGGTTTACAACACTGGAGTAAGATAATTTACCCCACCAAGGGACGGAGCCCCTGATGGTCAGCTTCCTTCAAGTTTAGTGATGAAGCTCATTTAGAAGATAAACTGGAGCTTTCTGAGAGGAAAGCAAGGCAAGACTGCAGAGCTGTGTTGCAGCTGGTCTTCCAGAGGGTTAGTCTGACCGTGCTTAGGGGCACCAGCACAGCAGACCTCCCCCCATGATAAAATTGCTTATTAAAATTTCAAACTCCTTATTGAGTCAAAGGAATAACTCAGTGTTAAATACCTAAGAAGCTTAATTTTTAGAAAAAGAAACCTCTCCCTTCTAGGCCTCACTCAAGTCTTAGCATCACTTTTGTGAGTTCTTTATGCCTGCAGATACAGGCACTGAATGTGTTTCAGCAAATCTCCAGAGACCGGCACACAGGAAAATCTATGAGGCGAAGGCCAAAAGGCCTGGCATGAGAGTTTGCAAGCACAAAGCTTCCGTGTGAACCAGAAAACTACCTGTTGTGAGAATTTGATGCTCTGGGAATAGCCCCGACCCCCACCCCGACCTTGGAACAAGAAACCCTTCTGTAGCTCAGGGCCTCCTTTTCTTTGCTCCTGAGCTGAACTGTCACATTGGACTTTGTCCTCCTAATACCTGACATTTATCACACTCTCCTGGTTCCCTTTCTCTTTTGAATTTTACTAGTTCATTATTCTTTTAATACATTTCATTTTTTTCAATTTTATTTATTTTTAAATTGAGAGCTAAAATTGGATTTATTCCATACAGTATATTATGAAGGATTTGTTTACCAAAGAAGGATGGGCAATAAAATGTGGTACATGTACACAAAGAAATTTTATTCAGCTGGAAAAGAAAATGAAATTTGTAAAAAAAATGAATTTAGAAATTGTTATATTAAATGAGTTAGCCCAGACTTAGGACAGTAAGTATTGCATGTTCCCTCATACAGGAATTCTACATTTTAAATTTTATAGATGTGGTATGGGTGCAGGTATGAGCTATAAAAGTAGAAAGGGGACCAAGAAAAGTAGAGAAGAAAAAAGGGGATAATAAATGTTGGAGTAGTGTTAAGCATTCTAAATGTTAATTAATTGGTCCTGCTTGCTGTCTGTTACTTACATTGTCTCTGATTGGGTAAATAAAATGCCAAGGCCTGAGATTGGGCAAAGACAGAGAAAGGTGGGACTTTCTGGGATTAGAGTAGGAAGCCTGTGCCTTAGACAGAGGATTCAGACATTCTAGCCACGAGCAGCAGGAAGGAAGGCACACGCCATGGATTAGGAAAAAGAACCTCATTCCACATGGCCAGGAACATTGGCATGGCATGGAAAATGGCAGTCCAAGGAGACATATGTATATATGGGATCATATTTGGGCAATAGAATTAAGAGCTAGCTTAGAAGGGCCAGGATTGCACAAGTCAGGCCAAGGCTTGTTAAAATCCATCCTCTGTCTCTGTGTGTTCATTTATAATGTCTGGATGAGAATTAACAACCGCCAAACCAATTAACAATAATATAAATACTGGTTAAACAATTTAATTCGCCATATTTTTTTTACATATGGCATCCAACTAGGGCAATTAGAATCCATACTTACAGCCTGAGAAGGCCCGGGTGAAAGTCGGTTTCCTAGACAAAAAGCGGGGAACCGAACCCAAATGCATTTCAAAGGTGCGGCTACCTAAACAAAAGCTGTTGCCTTGCAGCAAAGGTGGAGAGCTAAGACTTAGCTCTCCTTACCTACCAAAAAACTGGCAGCCTTCTAAACAGAATTTGAGAGCGAAATTAATCACCTAGATTAAAAATGGAGGAATTCATAATGCCTCAATACTTTCGGATTCCAATTGAGTTTGTTTCTCTTAGCGTGCAAATTTTTACTCTGACAATTGTAGTTCTGTGTATCTTTTTTGAGAAAGTTCAGATTAGGATAGTCTTAAAGGAAGGAATTTACAGATGCAATGCTGAATTGCCAAAAATGATACTGGAGGAAGGAGCGAGGCCCTTCCTGATAGATAAGGCAAAACTGAGGACAACTGGAGCTAAGAGCTTCCTGGGTACTAGGTGCCTGTCAGGAGTTTCTGGTATTGGTCCACCAATGAAATACAATCACAACTAGATTTCAAGGAATAACACAAAGATTTAATTGCAGCATGGGATGGCATGGTTAGACATGCCAAGGCTTTTGGAATGTTGTTTCTTTGCTTGATTTTTGTTTAGATGTCTTTGATTTTCCTTTATCGGGAGGTAGAAAGGATATTTTTCTGGTTTGGCATTGCTAAAACATAAGAGATTTTTGAAGATTTTGGGCAGATTTCGAATTGTCACTACAGTTCAAAGTTGCTCTCAAGGTTACAGAGTTACTTAAATCTGGGATTTAAGTGAAATATTTGAGTAGGGTGGTATTGGCACACACCCTTCATCCCTTAATCCCATCACACTAGAGGAAGAAACAGTCATCTCTGGATTCTAGACCAGCCTGGTTTAAACAATATAAGGCTGCTTACTAAAGACAGTCTAGAATTCAAAAATGACACATTTTTTTCCTTGATGTTAAGTATAATATCCTTACTGATCTAATGGATAAATGCACATGATTTTAAATTTACATAAAGAGAAAGGGGTCACAAGCCAGTCTCCTTAGGTGTGGGCTCCCACTGGAGAACTGGTTTCAAGAGACATTTTGCCCTGAAGGAAATATGTTAATCTCTGGGCATGATGGTGCATGCCTTTAATCCCAGAACTTTGGAGGCAGAAGCAGGCTAATCTCTGTGAGTTCAAGGTTAGCCTGATGCAAAGTGAGCCCAGGACAAGGATACACAGAGAAATCCTATCTGGGGAAAAAAAGAGAGAGAGAGAGATTCTGTTAACCAATGTAAGAACCCAGAGTTACCCTGGGGAAGAACATGCATGCCTCCCACAGCCAACAGTTAAGAAAAGCTAACATAAGTTAGCACATCATGCTATTTTACACCAATCTCCTTAATAATGGTGTTTCCATGGGAGAATTGGAACTCAAACTAATACAAAATGATTTAATTTATGTTATTAATTATAAGGGTAATTCAATTATTTAAATTCATACCTTGATCTCAAAACTTGGGAGACAAGGACAAAACAGGTTCCTTATGTGTTCCAGGCCAATCTAATCTACAGAGCAAATCAAGCTACAAAGAGAAACCCTGTCTCAATAAAGATATAATTATCCACATAGAAATTAAATCTCCAAAGAAAGGAGAAAAGGAAAGAAGAAATATATAAATTCATACCTTTGTTCCTAAAACATGGGAGACAAAGACAGAGGCAGATTGGTTCCTTTTGAGTTTGAGGCCAACCTAATCTACAAAAGGCGAGAGCAACACAGAATAAACCTGTTTTAATCAATTAATAAATTTATGTCAACTGTAGGGGAGAATACATAAATTCCATTCACTCTTATACTGTATTTTCAATTTAAAATAGATTATATATACCATATATATGTAATATTATTACATGCCATGTTTTTATATGGCATGAATGGAGACTTGCAAATGTCTGTTGAAAGAACAGAAAATATTCCTTAATTGACTTTGTGCATCCTGCACATCCAAGGCAATTTGGTAATTGCAGAACTATATGTTACTTGTGAGAAATTATGTATTTTCAGAACCGGACCAGAGTCCAAAGAAGACAAGTAACCCAGATGATCCAGCCTCATAGACTGCCTCAATAGCTGTTTCCTCAAAAATATTCATCCAGAAGAACTTCAAACAGCTTGCTGAGATGGCCCAGCCTAAAGACTGTTCCAGACAGGACTTCAGTGACATCCTGAACTTTCCTACCCAAAGTCCAGACTACAAACTGCTCAGGACATTCAAATTGCTGAGCACATAGAGATTGGACAACAAATGTTACAATTTACTTGCTTAACCTTTTTTTTTTTCATTTTATTGGGCCCCTAAACAGGTTTTCTGCATCCCAGTTCAGCAGGAAGAAGTTTTAAGAGAGCAATGTCCCATTCCCAAAAAGTGGGGTGGATGATGGAGGTTGTTTAGGAGGAATTGTTACAAATTGTTATATGGTCTTGTTAAGCAAGGTATAGAAAGTTAGACTTGGAGATCTCTTTTTCTTTTCTCTATTCTTTCTCTCTTATATAGGGGAAAAAGACTTGAAAAGAAAAAGAAAATATAGAAATGATAATATATAAGGATAGATTATTGAATCTACTCTGAAACTCAAATCTATTGTTATTCTTTAAATAAGGTTATCTTTTAATACATTGGTATAGAATTTTGTATATTGATACAAAAATAAGATTAAGTTTGATTCATTAGTATAGAATTTTGTATTTTTACACATAATAAGTATATTTCAACTCTTATGTGAGGTATTGTGCCTAAACAACTCATTTAAAAGTATAGGTTTACTTCTAATCCTTTTATGGGTTGCTATTGAAATCTATTTAGGAGTCTGGGTAATACAAGTTAACTGGCCAGTTGAGCTTCTAGTCATGTCAAGTATTAGTCTTAATTTATCACAAAATAGACTTAATAGGTTAAACAGATAGTAAATGGTTAAAATTTTTCAGTTTGTTTGTTCATAGATAGATAGAAGATAGATGATAGATAGATAGATAGATAGATAGATAGATAGATAGATAGATAAATCGATAATGTCTTCAAAACCCTCAGAGGCATACAGAAAAATGGCATTTAAAGATGTTGTTATTATTTTAAGAATTATTTGACTTAAGACAGTTAGTTCCTGACAGTTACCATTTGACTTGGAAGAAGAAAATGAGCATCAAAAATAAATCTCCCATCAGGAGATAATTCCTATTGGGCAAAAATGCCCCTACTCTCTCAACAGACTATATATAGTCCAAAGATGGACCAGAGCTTAAATGCAGGTAAGTCGATGTCCTGATTCTGCAGAGACAGAATGGGAAAATCCTTATTTCCTGCTGCACAATTTAGTCTGTGAAAAATGCTTGGCCAGAAGGCTGAAGATGATGCTCCAACAATATCAAGAGATATTTGGGACTGTCTAGGCAACAAACTGTCATATTTCTTTTTGGAAGCTGCTCTCCTAGGCTTCCTACTCACTCAAGTAATAACTTTATCCCTTCTTATGTCTCTGATGGGGTTGAAGGCATAATAGTTATAAAATTTCAATTGAACTTGAGTTCTTTAGGATTTAAAAGGATATTTTCAAGTCTAAATAAAATCTTTAGGTTTATAAATATAGGATATGAAAGAAATTATTTAGGTTCAGAACTTTAGACACACCAAGATAGATGATTTTTTTCTTCTTCAAGATTGCCTGATACAAATAGGCTAAACATTATGTGCATAACTTTTATATATGGTTTTCTTGGTTGTTTCATATTTTTGCTTATTGTCTTTACTATATGAGTTAAAAATTTAGCCTTTTTTTTTTTTAGACAAAAGGAGGGAATTGTTGGGGTAGTTTTAAGCATTCTAAATGTTAATTAATTGGTCCTGCTTGCTGTCTGTTACTTACATTGTCTCTGATTGGTTAAATAAAAAGCCAAGGCCTGAGATTGGGCAAAGACAGAGAAAGGTGGGACTTCCTGAGATTAGAGTAGGAAGCCTGTGCTTTAGACAGAGGATTAAAGCATTCCAGCCAGGAGCAGGAAGAAGAACATTCCAGCCAAGCAGCAGGAAGGAAGGCACACGCCATGGGTTAGGAAAAAGAGCCTCATTCCACATGGCCAGGAACATTGGCATGGCATGGAAAATGGCAGTCCAAGGGGACGTATGTATATATGGGATCATATTTGGGCAATAGAATTAAGAGCTAGCTTAGAAGGGCCAGGATTGCACAACTCAGGCCAAGGCTTGTTAAAATCCATCCTGTGTCTCTGTGTGCTCATTTATAATGTCTGGATAAGAATTAATGGCTGCCCAACCAATTTAATATAAATACAGGTTAAATAGCTTAATTATTTCTACAAATGGTACACAACATAATTAATTTATTTTTTTCTACAAATAAATGCATATAACATGAAAGGAGAGTGGGGGTTATTGTGGAGGAGGAGGGGTACAAAAAGAGTGTAGGGGGATGGACAACCAGAGTAGAGGAGGAAGAACAATCAAAACAAAAACGATCAAAATGGCATGAGAAAATATATACTAACTGTATTAGAATTCTTTAAAGGAACAGAACTCACAGAATGAGTATTCATATATATATATGAATGGGATTTTTTAGATTTATTAGAGTGGCTGTGCTTCCAGTTAGTCCAAAAATGGCTGCCTACCAACAGATAACAGAAAGTCCAAGAATCCAGTAGCTGTTGAGTCCACAAGACAGAATCGCAAAGAAGCAGGCTCCAGTGCCAGTGAAGGAATAGACTTGCTAGTCAGAATGAGAGCAAGCAGGCAAATAGCAGGAGTTTCCTTCTTCCATGTCTTTTATGGAGGCTTCCACAAATAGGTGTGGCCCAGATTAAAGGTGGATCTTCCCACCACAAAAGATCAAGATTAAAGGTGAGTCTTCCCACCTCAAATGATTTAATTAAAAAAAATTCTAGCTATTACAAATAAAGCTGCTATGAACATAGATGGGGAGGTACCCTTGTGAATTGATAAGGAATTGTTTGGATGTATACACAGATGTGGTATGTCTGGATCTTGAGGTAGAGCTATTCAAAGTTTTCTAAGATATCACTACACTGATTTCCATAGTGGTTGTACAAGTTTGCACTCCCACCAGTAATGGAGAATGTGTTCCCCATTCTCCACAGCCTCGCCAGCTTGTGCTGTCATTTGCATTTTTTGATCTTAGCCTTTCTCAGTGAGGTGTGAGATGGAATCTCAGAGTTGTCTTGAGTTGCATTTCTCTGATGATGAAGGATGTTAAGCATTTCTTCAAGTGTCTCTCGGCCATTACAGATTCCTCCTTTGTGAATTCTCGGTTTAGCTCTGTTCCCAATTTTTTGATTGGATTATTTGGTTTCTTGGTGTTTAATTTATTGAGTTCTTTATAAATTATGAATATTAGTCCTCTGTCAGATGTAGGGCTGGTAAAGATCTTTTCTCAATCTGTAGTTTGCCGTTTTGTTTGAATGGCAGTGTCCTTCACCTTACAGAAGCTTTTCAGTTTCATGAGGTCCCATTTACTGATTGTTGGTCTTAGAGCCTGAGCTATTGGTGTTCTGTTCAGGAAGTTGTCACCTGTGCCAATGAGTTCCAGGCTTTTCCTCACTTTCTCTTCTATTAGATTTAGTGTGTCAGGCTTTATGTTCAAGTCTTTGATCCACTTGGACTTAAGTTTTATGCCAGATGATAAGTATGGGTCAATTTGCATTCTTTTACATGTTGACATCCAGTTAGACCAGCACAGCACCATTTGTTGATTTTAACACAGCAAGTGAGACACATGGAGTAAGCCCTGTACTACATATCCACCATCCCTCATCAGGGGGAATGAGGTACCCAGAGGAATTTGAGATATTTTTAGTTCTGTTACAGAGGTGTTGTTGGGAGGGAGGTGGAGTGCCTATACCGACTCCCTTCCCTGATACAGAGGTGAGGGTTATCTTGGCTCCCCCACCTTGTTTCCATCTACATTGTTCAGGAGAGGGGGCGGTGGTTGTTTCAGCATCTAGCCCAACTGCTTCATAGTAAGGTGGCGGGGCAGCATAGCAAACCCAGCAGGACTCAGTTGCCCCTGGATTAGAGGCATTGAGGACTTTGTAAGCTCCACCGGCTAGCTCTAACATCCTACTCTGGGAGGATGAAGGGTCAGGCGGGACTTCTGGCGTCCCGGTGAGTGGGGTTTTTGGAGTCATTTTAGCTGAGGGCCTGGTGGTAGGGTTAATGGGAAGAGGTAGGTGTCCTAGGACCATGTTGGGCCCTACTGCAGTAGGAGGCAGGGGCTCTCGCTTTAGTCTAGTGGTCATGAGAAGACCTTTATCATAACCAGACTGGTAGAGGCGTACACCCCATTGTTTTCCCTTGATCCGTCCTCGATCTTGTTTTCTCCGGCTAGTGAAGGTAATATGTAACCAATCTTTTAAATTATTATTTAACACTTATTTATTTATTACTAAATTCACTTATAACAAACACCAACAATTTCTTAACTATTAATCCTATAAATTCCTACAACCCCTTTAACCTATCCACTAAACCTATTGATAATTATAACAACTACTTTCATAACCTTTTAGAATGATACAGTCTCTGGGGCAGGTCCTCAGTCATCAGGAACACAGTCTTTGTTGTAGATTCTTTAACGCACTTAGCAGTCCTTTTTCTGGATCTCTCAGATGCAGGTTCGTCAGGGTAAGTTGGTTATTGTAGTCTCACCTTAAATAAGGCTTCATGCTTTCTTCTCTGTGGGAGACCCCAGCAGTCTGCAGGCCAACTTACTTCTTTTGAATCAGGAACTCAGCTGCTCTGCCTCAGTTCTTAAAGCCAGGCACAGTTTCCCCTAGGCCACTGATCGGACAGATCAAACCCCTCCAGGCAAAAGCTGAGCCACAGGGTCCAGTCCTTGGCCTTTTGGTGTCTTGCTCAGGCTTTCTTTGCTCACCGGCTTCTTTCTGCTTCAGGGAGAGAGCTGGCCATCAATGGCCAGCCCTTTTTTCAGCAGGACTCTTGGAGCTCTCTAGCATCAGGGGCCTCTTCTCTTCTGGGCTCCATGCACTGTCCTTAAATAGGAGGAACTCTGTTTCATCTTAATTTGGGCTCTGCCCACTTAGCAGCTGAAAACAATGTCAGGCCAGATACTTTGTTTCTTCAAGTCTATTGAGTCTTTCCTGTTTTTCCTGACTTCAACCTTGTTTTTCAGTCTATTAAGTCTTTCCTGTTTTTGCTGACTTCATGCTGATAATGCTCTTCAGGCCCCGAATTAAGAGACAGTATCAGAAACTCCTATATATTTTCTAAATCTAATTTATCTAACCTCTACAGTAATATTTAATTTATTTCAAAGAAAGTGGATGCATGACCCTTGGAGATTTCTAATGGGTCCTGTCCCACTGGCTGTGAGTGGCCAGTAACCGTTACTGGCCCTTTGATGATAATTTTTTTCCATGATGGTTGGGTCTTCCAGTGAATGGTGCCAGTGCTCTCACAACCCCAAGCCACACAGAAAAAGTGTTCTGCTCCCCCACAGGTATAAGCTTGTTCTTGGTTATCTTGCCGAGGGCAGACATAGAACTCAGTTGTGGCCAGCTTTTCTCTTAAAAAGGGGTGCCACATCCATGGCCACCTCCTCTAGGGATGTGGCAGTCTGGAGAGGAGGGACAGTTGTCTCTCGTGGGTCTATCTGAGGAATATCTCATGATTCTAACCCGGCAATCAGCTGGCAAAGGTCGGGGTATAGTGGTGGTCACCAAGCCTAGGGGGAAGCTATAGTAGAATTGGACCATACCACATCTCCTGTTTGGGACAAAACTTGCCAAGTGAGGTACTGAGGCATATGGGGACTGGGGGAACTCACAGTCAGCTGGGTGAGCAAAAGGAGAGTTAAGAGTCCGGGGATAGTTGAATCCTGAGCTTGAGAGGGTTAGAGGTGCGGTGAACTCGCCATTCTCTTGAGGCTTTAGGTGCTCTCTTTACATGGGAGGCATGGATCCAAGCTGAGATACCATCAAGCTTGATGGTCAGCGGGGTGGTGAGCAAGATGATGTAGGGTCCCTTCCACCTGGGCTCAAGATGCTGGGAGCAGTGCCAATGGACAGAGAAGGAGTCTCTGACCTGGAAAGGATGGGCAACCACTGGAGCTCCTGGTTGGTAGGCCTCAGCAAGCTGTGTCCACACTTCCTTCTAAACCAGTTGGAGTCCTTTTAATCTATCATATAAATCATTATTACGATGACAGTTAGGGTCAACCTGTCCGAGGGTGAGCAAAGGAGGTGGGGCACCATACAAAATCTCAAATGGAGTGAGATGGAAGTGGGAAGGGGTGTTCCTCACACAGAACAGGGCCAAGGGAGGGAGCACAGTCCAGTCTGTGCCATCAGTCTCCAAGGACAATTTAGTTAAGGTCTTTTTTAGAGTTCTATTTATTCTTTCTACTTGTCCTGAGCTTTGGGATCTATATGCACAATGTAACTTCCAATCAGTCCCCAAGTACCTGGCCACTACCTGACTTATCTGGGCAGTAAAGACTGGCCCATTGTCTGACTGTAGTGCCTTAGGGGCCCCGAAGCAGGAAATATTTCTTCTAGGATTTTCTTAGCCACCATACACACAGTTTCGTTTTTGGTGGGGAAGGCTTCTACCCACCCTGAAAATGTATCAATGAAGACTAACAGATATTTGCTGCCATACCTGGCAAGACGTACCTCAGTGAAATCAACTTCCCAGTAGGCCCCAGGCTTGTCTCCACACAGTCTCTTATCGGGTTCTGTCTTATCCCGACTGGGATTGACCTTCTTGCACAGTATGCAGGCTCGGACAACATTTTCTATTAGCTTGTGAAGTCCTGGAATCTCATAGTCAGTCTTGTTGATTAGAGTGATTAATTTTTTTGTGCCCAGGTGTGTCCACCAGTGCATCTGTTTTAACATTTCTTCTATTTAGAGCCCATAGTCTGTTTACCGTCTTGATGTTGTGGTAGGGACTCTGTTTCATTAGGGTCTACAGTGAGTAATTCTAGTATAACATCTCCTAAAGCCGCTCTCAGGCAACCCGATCTGCCATATTGTTTCCCTTAGTTATAAGGGACCCGTCCTTTTGATGACCTGGACAGTGGATGATGTTTACTTTAGCCGGTAACATGAGGGCGGCTAGCAAAGCCAGAATCTCTTGTTTATTTTTAATGTCTTTGCCTGCTGAGGTGAGGAGCCCTCTTTTTTGATAAATGGCCCCGTGTACATGAGTGGTAGCAAAAGTGTATCTGCTATCTGTGTAGATATTTATCTTTGTCTTTTCTGCCATTTTAAGAGCTTTTGTGAGGGCAATCAGTTCAGCTCTCTGTGTCGAAGTCCCTTGGGGGACGGCCACGGCCCAAATAACCCATTTTCCATCCACTACGGCTGCCCCTGCCCCTGCCCCTGTCCGGCACTTACCTTCTTCAAGAAAACTGCTCCCATCCGTGAACCAAGTGGCTTCAGTGTTGGGGAGCAGCTGGTCAATGAGGTCTGTATGGGTGCCATAGGCCTCGCACTTGTTGGCAATCGTGTATGATAGCTGATCCCTCTAAGTCAGGATCTGGCAGCAGGGTGGCTGGGTTGAGCCCTGAGGCAGGTGTAAACTTGATGCAGTCCGAGTTGAAGAGGAGTGACTGATAGTGAGTCATCCTGGCATTTGTCAGCCACCTCTCAGGAGGCTGGCGCACTACGCTTTCTAGGGCATTGGGGGCCATAACTGTAAGGTTTTGTCCCAAAGTCAACTTGTTGGCATCTCTGACTAAAGCCACCATAGCAGCTACTATCCGTAGGCAGCTGGGCCATCCTGCTGCCACAGAGTCTAATTTTTTTGACAGATATGCCATGGGCCGGTTCCATGGACCTAGTCTCTGAGTCAGGACTCCTTTAGCTATCCCCTTATTTTCGGCCACATACAGGTGGAATGGCTTAGTCACATCAGGCCGTCCTAGGGCTGGAGCTGATAGCAGGGCATGTTTAATTCTGTCGAAGGCCTTCTGTTCTTTTTCACCTCAAACGAAAGGTGTACTCCTTTTTGTGAGCGGATACAGAGCGGCAGCCAATTCTGTGAACCCTGGGATCCATACCCGACAGAAGCCCACAGTTCCCAAGAATTCTGTGACTTGTTGGGGAGTCTTAGGGGTGGGTATCTGAGCCACAGTGTTTTTCCTAGCATCTGACAGCCATCTCTTTGCATTTTTGATTAGATACCCCAGGTAACTGACCTGTCATTGACAAATCTGGGCCTTTTTTGGCTGAGGCCTGGTATCCCAGGGATCTGAGCTCAGTCAGCAGCTTTTCAGTTCCCAGGAGGCAATCTTTTTTGGTCTCCGCAGCTAGGAGAATGTCATTAACATACTGGAGTAAGGTTACCCTGGGGGTGGGAAGCCCTGAAGTGGGCCAAATCTTGGCGGAAGGCCTCATCAAGGATGGTGGGGGAGTTCTTGAATCCCCTGGGCAGGTGGGTCCAGGTCAGTTGTCCTGATAATCCTGAGGCTGGATCTTTCCATTCAAAGGCAAATATAGGCTGACTAGAAGGGCTGAGCCTCAAGTAGAAAAAGGCACCTTTTAAGTCCAGGTTCCACGTTCGCTGAGGGGGAAGGGTGCTAAGGAGGTTGTAAGGGTTGGGCACTGTAGGGTGAAGGTCAGCAACCCTTTTATTAACTTCCCTTAAGTCCTAGACTGGCCTGTAATCATCAGTCCCAGGCTTTCGAACCAGGAGCAGAGGGGTGTTCCATCCTGACTGACATTTAACAAGGACCCCCAGCTAAAGGAGTCGCTATATATGTGGGCAGATGCCATCTCTGGCCTCTTTTTTCATGGGATAATGGTGGACTGAAACTGGGGTGGAGGTAGCTTTAACCTCCACCACCACAAGTGGGCGATGTTTGGCCATCCCGATGCCAGTAAGTTCAGCCCAGGCTGAGGGAACCTTAGCCATCCATTCCTGCATATCTGCTGTCTGAGGAGGGAGTTTTTTGAACAGCCTATGTTTATCCTCTAGCCTCATAATGAGGACCTGAAGTGGCCTCCCCTCTCTGTCAGTCACTGATGGTCCTTCAGCTTGGAAATGAATTTGGGCTCCCACCTTGGAGAGCAAGTCACGGCCCAGGAGTGGATAGGGGCACTCAGGGATCACAAGGAACGAGTGGGATACCCGGCTCACGCCAAGGTCCACTGTTCTTTGGGTAGTCCATGTGTATTGTTTATTCCCTGTGGCTCCCTGCACCCAGGACCTATTAGTAGATAGTGGTCCTTTTGATTGGAGGAGGACTGAATGCTGAGCCCCAGTGTCCACCAGGAACTGGACAGGTTTCCCCTCCACATTGAGAGTTACCCTAGGCTCGGGGAGGGGGTCCAAGACCCAACTCCCCTAATCTTTTTCTTCCAAAGCCATAATTTTTTTCTCTGAGGGGTCCTCCCCTCTTCTTCTTGGGGCAATCCTTGAGCCAATGTCCTTTTTCTTTACAGTAGGCACATTGGTCCTTGTCCAACGGTTGCCTTCTGCCCTTTCCCTCATCTTTCTGACCTTACCTGTCTTTCTGGTCTCTCTCTTTTACTACAGTGGCCAGGATTTTATTCAATTTTTTCCTGTCTTTTTTTTAACTCCCGTTCATCCTCTTCCCTACATCATCTCTCTTTTTTTTTCTTCCTCTGTCTCTCTTTTATTGAACACCTTATCTGTTTCTTTGACTAAGTCCTGAAGCGAGAATCTCTGTAGGCCATCCAGCCTCTGAAGTTTTATTTTTTTTTAATATTTGGAGCTGACTGATCAATAAAGGCCATGGCTACTGTGGCCTTATGTTCCTCAGAGGTAGGTTCATATGGAATAAATCTCCGAAAAGCCTCCATCAATCGGTCTAGAAACACTGTCAGCAACTCAGTTGGTCCATGAGTCACTTCTCTTACCTTAGCCAAATTGGTGGGGGGTCTCACCTCCCCCTGGAGACCCGCCACAAGAGCCTGATGGTAAACCTTCAAGTGCTCCCTACCTTCAGGCATATTGAAGATCCAGTTGGGTCTAGTCAAAGGGAAGCCTGCATCAATCTCATTGGGCAGCTGAGTTGGTTGCCTGTCTGCACCAGGCACAGTTTTTCTGGCCTTGAGTAGCACCCGCTGCCTCTCCTCAGTGGTGAAGAGGGTCTGTAGGAGCTGCTGACAATCGTCCCATGTAGGTTGGTACGAGAAGACAAGAGACTCTATCAGGGAAGTCAGGGCCTGCGGGTTCTCAGAGAAAGAGGGATTATGAGTTTTTCAGTTATAAAGATCTGCTGTGGAGAATGGCCAGTATTGAAGTGGCCAGTTCCCCTAGTCATCAGGGGGTCCGTACTCCCTGAGAGGGAGTGCAGTGGAGTCTGGAGTGCCAGCCCTCTGACTTCTGGTCCCTATGGCAGTACCCCCTACCTTGGCTCCTGGCAGGGATTCCATCAGGGCCGAGGGTTGAGCGACCAGGACCCCTGGGGCAGCTGGGGATTCAGGGTTGGGAGATAAGGTGGTGGAGGGTCCAGGAGGAGTAGGTCCGTCTGAGTGTCAGGGTAGATCTTCTTGATCTTCTTTGGGGAACCCATAGTTTGGACGGGATCCTTCTCGCCCAGAGTCTGCTTTAGAGCGAAGACTTTGGAAGGGGGGTGAGGAGGAGATAGACCTGTGGAGGGAACAAAAGGCCAGACCCATGGAGGGAGAGAGACCAACAGGGACTCCCAAACCAAGATATAGAGCACTTGATCTGGGTGCCCATGGGGTCCTGGGTTAAAAATTTTAGACCTAACCTGCCTAATTTTGTCTAATGAAAAAGATCCTTCAGGTGGCCACCAACCTGAAATGTAGGCCACTCTGAGGCACACAGAGTTTGCCATCTCTTTTTTTTAATCTCAACCGACAGGTTATGTGCCCTATTTTGAACTTCAGTCCAGTGGCTCAGGGTCATGGATAGGGGGGTTGTCAGTGTCTGTCCCATCGTCAAATTGTCAAGGAAAAGGAGAACAAGAAGAGCTATAAACAGAATCCAAAGAATACAGAGCGCAACAAGACACAAACGACCACTGCGAGATCGCCTCAGAAGTGAAAAAGGCTCAGACGGGAGCCTCTGAAGAGGTTCCACTGGAATCGGATGAAGGGGGACCCATTTGACCTCCCCTTCCAGACAGACCTCCAGGGTGTCCCCCAGGGTCAGAAGATACTGATCTATTCAGACAGAGTATCTAAAATCAGATAGTTACAGAGGCTGGAGTGACGGGCTGATCAGAGGGCAACTCACACAGTAATGACAGTATCAAACAGGCAGATAGACAAAGTAGCTCGAGCGTACCTCCAAATCCTGGAGTCTTGGGGTCTGGGGGCATTCAGGCTTTCCTGGCCAATGCACCAAATGTTGGACCCTGTGGGTCTCCCGAGGGCCTGACACCCTGAGACCACCAGAGACCGAGGTTTGTTGCAAAATGCAAGAAGATTTTTATTAAGCCGACGTGCCAGGGTTCAGCTGCTTTCGGGAAGGAGTGAACACCGAACCACAGTTCACAGGCAGCTTTTAAGCACATAAACCACAAACAGGAGGATACATAGGAAGAACAATACAGTTGCTTATGTAAACTTAACCTCTAGCTTGCTAGGTGATAACTGCAATCAGGTGGGGATAGGGGGAACAAAGGGGGAACATTCCAGTCAGCTATGTACACTCAACCTTTAGCTCGCTAGGGTGGGACCATTGTCTTTTGTTAGGTAGTTCCAGGGACCGAGTTCTGTGGAATGTTCCCAGGGGTCGTGAGGTCAGGTTCTCATGAACAGAAAAGAAGGCCTTCCTGGGAAAGAGGTAGTGGTATTTGCCACAGCCTCACAATTCCAGTTATACTCAAGTTGACACCAAGAATAGACACCACACTAATTAAAAACAAAATAAACTACCCAATAATGTGTGCATGTATATGTGTAAACAACTGTGTGTGTTTGTGTGTGTGAGTGTGTGTATGTGTGTTTGTGATGTGTGTGTGTGTATGCAGTGCTTCATTGAGATGTGTAGAGTTTGGGTCCCAGCAAATTCTTGTTTGAGTGGATATGGTGATCAGCTGTTTGTTTCCTTTTGTTTGCAAGTTCTTTACAACAAAGTGATTTTTATAAATATGAATAAATAAGAATAAAATCATGTAAGTATATATGAAGAAAATAAAATTCAATAAACACTCCAATAACATATATGACCAATGATTACCTGTGAGGCTGATCACTACAGCAGTATATACACTGCGACTAAAACCAGTATTTGCTTCATCCATATAACAGAAGTGTGTGATCCACTTCAAAGGTGTAGCTTCTGTAGCTTCATTACATGAAAAGGCACTTTACAAGCTGTATGGGGGTCTGTGTGTGTTTGCTTTGCAAACTATATTTTGCCACCGAATACTTCCAAAAATACTACGCAGAATGTCACTGTCACCATGCTGATGATAAAACTGAGAATCAGTCAGAAGCAAAATAATTGAATTTCTACCCCAAATTACATGACTTTTTTGTTTTGCCTAAAGGACAGAGCAGGAATATGTAATACTATACTTACAAGAAATGCTTCCAGCTAGAGAAATGGCTCAGCCATTAAAGGCTAGGCTCACAAACAAAAATATAAGAAGTGATATTTTTATAGACAACTGGAAAAAATCTTTGAATTATAACTATAGTAGTATAAACTTTAGTTTATCCATTTAGTCTCTAGTTCAATTTCAACATAATTCTAATGTATACATTTTACTGTTTATTTATTTGGCATATTCAAAAATCTATCTTATGGGCCTGGAGAGATGGCTCAGTGGTTAAGACCACTGGCTGCTCTTCCAAAGGACCTGGGTTCAAATCCCAGCACCTACATGGCAGTTCACAGGTATCTGCAATTGCCGGACGTGGTGCATGCCTTTAATCCCAGAACTCAGGAGGCAGAGGCAGGCAGATTTCTATGCATTCAAGGTCAGCCTAGTCTACAAAGTGAAAAGTGAGTCCAAGACAGTCAAGGACACACAGAGAAACCCTGTCTTGAAAAATCTAAAAAAAAAAAAAAATCTCTATGTGTTACAAAAATAGTAGGTCTTTTGTAACCTACTGTGGCTCATGTCTTAATGCCCAGAACTCATTCATGAGGCAATGCTTAAGGAAGGGGGGATATATCTATCAGTAATATCTGTTAATGACTCACATAAAGCCCCTAACATAAGACTCTTTCTACATTAAGTTAGAATTGCATTTTCTCCTTCCTTCGATTCAACTTTCAACAAAAAGCCACACAGGAACACTGACTGCTAAATGTCCCATTAGCATTCTCTGACCTTCTCCACAGCAGTGCTGTCACTGTAAACCTGCTGTGGCCATTGAGACACAAAAGAAATGGAAAAAGCCACTAAATGTTCTGGAGTGGCTTCAAATGCCAAGGAACAGTTCTGAGTGAGGAAAGGACAGGAAACAAGTGGGAAAGCTGCACTGGCCTGCTAGAAACAAGGAAAGCAAGGCCCTGAAGACCAGGGTCACAAAAGCACACAGATATAGAGACAAGGACACAGGGACACACTGGAAATCAAGAGACATCAATAGTTGCTCATAAATACCCCCTCCCCAATAGACTATAATAAAGGAAGAAGGAAAAGCAAGATTACTAAACAAAGGATGCCTATACAATTCAAGGAAACACTCCTTAGGCACTATGTTACCATGCAATTTGTGGGCTAGCGTGGAGAAAATTTGGGGAGAAGCATTTAATTTGGAAAGACACATTTTGAGATGAGTAGATCAGGGGAAAGTCGAGAACTATCCACTTGGAGCCACTCCTCTTTTTTCTCTATGTAAAAGCAGCATTCAATATCCTGAATGTACAAGGACATCAGACATTTAATAGCAATGATTTAACAATGTGATGAAAAATGGACATCTGTGAAAGACTTCTCTACCATCCTCTGGGAATGGCTGTGACACACATTCCCAGCCACACAAATATGAGAAGAAATGTCTTGATGCTTCTGCTTCTCCTTCCTTGTATCTGGATCATGTACATAGTGTGAGGAGTGGCAGATATCACCAAAGTGACAGGGAGGGCAGCAGAAGGCACCTGAGCTTGATGGCATTGTTAAATCGCCCTCCCAGGCCTGGACTAGCCACACTTAGACTTCTTACCTCCTTAACCTAGAGTAAAGGCATTTTCAAATGTCTTCCATTTAAACAATACCAATCGTGTAGACTATTTCCAAGGAGCCAAGCAACTAATCAACCAATTGCCAACCCTAGGAGGTCAGTCCCCCAAAAGAGCCAGGAGAATATTTGTGGGACAAAGAGTTACAGATGATCAATGAGATAAGAGTGAGTGGTATAAAAGGAATAGGTTTGCCTACATGATTTTTAAAAAATCAACAACGGGCGTTGCAGAGATGGCTCAGCAGTTGAGCACACTTCCTGCTCTTGCAGAGGACCAAGGTTCCACTCCCAGCACCTGCGCGGTGACTCAAACACCTGTAACTCCAGTTCCAAGGGGTCTGACGCCTCTTCTGACTTCTGTGAGCTACTGCATGACTGAGTTCACCCAAATTCATGTGAACCTGCACACATACACACAAATTAAAAACATCTTTTTCTTTGTAATTGAGTTAGAACTCACTTCTATGGGTTTACAAGCCTCCACTGACATCAGATATGTTGAAATCAGAAAGAGAATGTCTCGGAACACCATTTATGAGCCATTAAGCACAGAGAATCCTGTAGAGCTCCACAAAACCGATGTAGAGCAGGGCTGTGGTGGACGTCTGTGGAGCAAAAGGGGAACGCTCCTCACTCATTGTATTTGGAACTGTTGATGGTGCTGTAAAGGAAATGTTTGTGACCAAATCCTTAGGGTCATAGTATTTGGAAAAGCAATAGTTAAAGGATGATAGGACCTGAGGTTGAACCCTCATGAGTATAACTCCAAATGATCTCTCCCCCTTCTCTAATTCTTCCTTCCTTCTCTCCCTCTCTCTCACCCTCTCTCCCTTCCTCCTACCCTTCCTTCCCAGGGACATTCCCTCACCCACCAAACCTCCTGGAAGCAATTATTTCAACAGACTCCTGATATCAACCTGACAGGCATTTCTGATTGACCCCCACGAAATCAAGTTTCCATCCAGGAAGTTATTGCCATGAAATGGCCCTCTGACTGACTAGCCTGCATCCACACTCACCATAGTAGGGGTAGAGAAGACGATGGGGTCTGGACAGCATCATTATCTATAAGCTCTACAAGTCAGACTTGTGGCTTCTCCCAAAGGAACCACAAGACTTGGTTGTGAGGGAAACTAACAGCCACTACACAGTAGAGTACAGAGAAAGAGAAGTCAGCTTGCACACAGGCATTCCCCTATGATACACACTGTGCAGAAATGTTTTTCTGCATATGGGTGTTGTGTGGCAAAACTTTTCCTGGGGAGATGTAACACACACATCTACTTACCCCAGATAGAGAGCCCACAAAAGACCAAAGTACAGATAACACCAAAGTCCGACTTGGTTAACTATGGATTTTATCGGCTTTACTTACAGGAATATGAACAAGGGGTTACTTACAGGAGTAGACATGACTCAAAGACCGCTCTATCACCAAAGCCCACCCCAACATGAATGACAGCTCACAAAAGCTGGGAACCTAGAGCTCACTGCACAGCCTGCAGGCAGGCAACTCAACAGCTTGGAGAATGTCCTTTCCAAGTGACTCGGTTGGTCTAAACCAAGCTCCCCGAGGCAGCTTGGTGAATATCTGCTCCTTCCAGGCAGTTGGTCTGGTCTCAGAGTCTTCTTTTTTTTTTTTTTTTTTCAACATTTATTTATTTCTTCAAGTTACATCTCAATCACAGTCCTTCCTCCTCCCACTCTTTATCCCACCTTCCTACCCTCTTCCACCTCTCCCTCCTATCTGCTTTTTTTAAAATTTAAGGTGTATCTTCCCCCCCAACAGCTCTGCCTTATAGTCCAATAAAAGGCTCTCTTTCTTCTAACAATAGATACAATACAAAACAATAAGAACAATTATGAACATTATAAGGTATAACATACATTCCCAGCGCCCACTCCGTACATATTTGGCAACTGATAATAATATTCTATTATCTGAGACACCATGATCAGAGTCTTCTTTAAGAGACATAGGCTCTCTTCTTCTGAGAAGGACTCTCAGCTTTTATTGCTTACCCTGGAAGGGAGGGGCATAGTGAGTTTGGTCAGTTTTAGGGACTTCCTGAAGCTCTTTTGAGTTGCTTACCTTCCTGCTTTAGGAGCCTCCCAGGAGGATAGAATGTTTCAATCTCTGAGGAAACTTGTTAAACAACAACAGGTAAAATAACAAATGAAAGAAAAACAGTCTCAATGTGCAAAGACCCCAAGCTCATCTTTCCTTTAAAAAGTTAAAGAACTCTGAACAGCTAAAAAAATAATAAAAATATGGGCAGTTATTAATAATAAACATAGCTTACACACAGTGTTAAGCTTAATCTTGACAGTAGTTCCACTACATTGCTTCAACCTTCATTTTTGCAGCTCATAACCTTAGTTTGACCTAATGTTCCCTGCCCTTGTTGTATTTGCCAGGAAGGCTCCTGAACTCTGGGAAGTCCCTACCCTCCTCTGACATTAAACTTAGAGAATCAGCTTAAAGGTCAGACAGTGCTACTTTTTCTAGATAGCCTAAATGTTGCATATGTTGCAAATACTCTTGTTTGTAGTCTTTCCCATATAAAAACTGACCCTGAGACCTGTCTGAGATTGTCTTCGTCCTGGCTCCTGAGTCCAGCTGCATCCTCCATCGGTGGGCTTGGAAAAAAAATGTTCAAAAACTCATCTGTTTGGAACTGATTCCTGAGTTTGAGTGGTCTGTGGACTACTGGTGGACCCCAAAACAGCAAATGTAAATGCAACCAAAGACTTACTTTTTTCTCCACTATACAAATTTTTAGCTGAAAGTGGATCCAGAATGAGGCAAGACTGTAGAATAAGAGAGAGAAAAGGTAGGATTATGGTATACAAAGAGTTATCACACTGTAACAGTCAGGAGTTGGTAATTCTGGTATGATGATCAGACTAAGCTATAGTCTTGAAACAGGTGGCTTAGAGTCATTAGTTTAAAATGTCAAGGAATTGTGAAGACAGTTGCTATGGCTTGAATTTGAACTGACCTTCACAGGCTCATGGTTTGAACTCTTAGTTACAGCTGGTGGGACTGCTTTATTTGGGAAGTCATGAAACCTTTAAAAAGTATAATTTAGCTGGAAGACACCTGTCACATGGGGTGTGTCTTATTCTTGACTTCTTCCTGTCCTGATCTCGGTTTCTTGTCTGGCCGCCATGTGAAGAGCTTCACTACCCTCCACTACCAAGAACAGAACTGTGCTTTGCATGCCAAAATGTATGAGAATTCTCTGAAGCCTTCAGCCAAAGTAAGTTTTTCCCCTTTAAATTGCTTCTGTTGCATATTTTATCACAGCAATGAAAAAAATCAAATAATACAATAGTCTTGGGATAGTATTCACTCAGGGAATACACAGTCTGAATAGGAAGAATACTGAAGCAAGCAACAATACAGTTCATGAATATGATCATAAGACTAGCAATCATAGATGATCTGGACTTGGAGATAATTTACACAAAAAAGATGAGTTTCACAAAAGGGAAGTTTTCCCATTTAACTGGAAGACAAACATTATAAATGGGATAGTGTCAGGAAGGGTATTGATTGGCATAATGCCTGAGAGTTGAGTGAATGAGCAGCTGAGGCCATCTGGGAGAGACTACAGAGGCAGAGGTGTTAGAAGACCCTAGAGGCAGAGGTAAGTCCTCCAGGAACAGCATCAATTCAAGGCAAGAAGTGGGAGACCCATTCAGAAGGGAGATTAAAGATAATCAGCTTTGTTTATTATGAAATGACTGTTCCAAAAAGGCACATAAGAAATGATTCCTCACCAAACCACAAGTACATATCCTCATTTATATTTATAGCAGCCTTATTTATAATAGCTAGAAACTGGAAACAACCCAAATGTCGCTAACTGAGGAATGGATAAAAAAAAAATTGTGGTACATTTACACAATGGAATACTACTCAGCTATCAGAAACAAGAAAATCATGCAATTTGCAGCCAAATGGATGGAACTAGAAAAGCTCATCCTGAGTGAGCTAACCCAGACTCAGAAAGATGCACATGGTATCTACTCACTTATAATTGGATTTTAGCCATATAGTACAGTATAACTATCCTACAAGCAACACACCAAAAGGATCAGGAACATAGACATTGTTACCTATCAAGGGGACAATTTGCCGTAGGGGTGCTACCATGTAGGCCCCCAGTGTCCTCATATGACTGTTGAACTGAGAGGGGCTGATATGTAGGGACACTCCACATCAGAAGAGTGAGATGGGTGGGAGAGGGAGGAGAGGATGGGAGGGTGAAACCAGGAGGGGTGGAAAGAGGGCACTATGATGGAGATGTAACTTGATGTAATAAATAAACATTAAAAAAAAGAAACAAAAAAAGTTTCAAAATGGAAAATAGGATATATTTTATTATAAGAACCAAAAAAAGTCCAGAATGCCTTCAAGTATAGGAATGAATAAGAACAGGTTCCATTCTCTTTTTCCCTTTTCTTGTGATAACAACTGAAGACCATTTCCCACTCTGAGCTACAGCTGAGTAAGTGTTCCCAGCCCTCAGTGTGCCATATAGAGACACTGGTGGAAATGTAAAAGAGGGTACTTTTTCAACAATAAAACTACCCTATATCTCAGTGCAGACTTTGAATCTAATCTTCTTTCCACTCATAGACTCACTTTTCAATCCCACCACCTTTCTAACCTTTCTTATGATCCAGAACAGAAGTTAAAAACCCATCCTTGGACTAGATCATAGGAACAAGAAGAAAAAGAAAGACATCCAGACATTTCATTCAATCCTTAATTTCCTGATCTATAAAATGGAAACAAGTTAAATGAACAATACCAACTGCTTAGCCATTTGCACGCTGTCGTTTATTTTTTAAACTCATTAAATAGATGAGTGAAACTTTAAGGGGGGTGGGTTGGATCTCCCTAGGAAGTGGAAGTAGGATTGATAGGGCATACTACTTGATGGACAAGGGGTGAGGACTAGAATGGAAGGATCAAATGGGGAGGAGAAGGGGGAAGGGAGACAGCTAAACTAAGGGCCATTGGAGGGTCATAGAGAAACCTAATACAATAGGTGCTCCTTAGAATATATACATATATGAAAGAAATCTAAATAGAATCAACCAAATAGTGAGGAAGACAAAGCCCCAACTATACATCTCTCACCACCAATGAAACCTTCATTCCCAGGAATGGGCTTCACTTAACCATGTTGTTGGCCAAAGGGGCTTCCTGGGAACCCTGAAACTACCCTGGGTTTTGCCAAGGCTATTGGTTGCTCTCCACAAATTGATGGTAAGGCCCTCTTGTTGAATATAGCACTTACATAACTCACTGAATACAGAGAAGTTGAGCTGGTGCCTATCTAGAGCTTTCATCCCTACTGACTAGTGTTTATGGTACTGTAAGGTACTCTGCACACTACCAGAGGAGAAAGGCAAACACAAAACTAGCTACATATCCTTCAATCCGTAATTGCCACCTGCAGGCAAGACACACTGGTGCAGGGCTTTGAGTTGGCCCACCCCAACATATACCCCATGAATGAATGCTGGAGTGCATAAAGAGCCAGTTCGATTGTCCCAAAACTATGGGATCTCCAGGACAGAGGATAACAACAGAATATCTGAGAGGAGTCCCAGTGAATTTCCAGTATTGATAGAGTAGCAGAAGCCCAGAGGCCTCATACCAGACCAAGGAGTCATTGTAATGGACATTTGCAAAAAAAAAAAAAAAAAGGTGTGGACAAAAAGGAATATTGTGGGACACACTGTGACACACTACAGCTTCCACAATGAGATTTTTTTTCTCTGTTGGGAGAGGCTGCAGGGTGGAGGATGGGTTTGAGAAGGAGGTGGGAGATGAGTAGGATCAGGGTGCATGTTGTAAAATTCACAAAATAATAGATATTTTTCCAACATTTATTTATTTCTTCTCAATCACAGTCCCATCCCTCCTCCCCTTCCCAGTCCTACTCTCCTATCCCTTTTCCTTCACCTTCATATCCGTTTTTTTAAATTTAATGTATGTCTTCCACCCCAGCAATTCCCCCTTTTAGTCCAATAAAAGGCTCTTTTTCTTGTAACAATAAATACAACACAAAACAATAAGAACAATTAGGCAAAAATTATGAAAATTATAAGTTATAACATACATTCCCAAAGTCCAGTTCATACGTATTTGGCAACTGATAATAATATTCTATTATATCTATCTCCATGAGTTTAAAGTTCTATTCCTTACTCAGTTTCCATCCTAACTTGCATTACCAACTAAAAAACATCTTCTTAGACTTAGAACATCCTTTTAATTCCTAAACAACTTAAAATTTAACTGTGAGACTATAACTATCTAGACTTCAACCACATCAGAAAAAAAAAAAAGAAAAAAGAAAGAAAGAGAAAGATACACTGGTGCAATGGTGGCCCAAAAGTCCTGGTAGTAAACAACCACTATATGAGTGGAATTAAGACCCACTCCATGAGTTGGAACCCATGCACAACACTGCCAAGGTAGCCAAGAACCTGAGACCTAAGGGAAAACTACATACTACTGCTCTGCTAAAAGAACATAGAAATAAAACAACTCCTAACAACATTCTGCTATACTTTAGATCCATGTCTTATTCAGTCATCAGAGAAGCATCCTTCTGTAGTAGGTGGGAACAAATACAGAGATCCACAACTGGGCAATGTGCAGAGAGTGAGAGACTTTGGAACACTCAGTCCGAAATGGGATGTCTCCACCACATCTCTCCCCTTGGGGCTCAGAAAACTCCGTGAAAGAGGAGGTAGAAAGATTGTAAGAGAGGGAAGAGATGGAGGACACCAAGGAAACAAGACCTGCTAGACACAACAGGGCTGATACACATATGAACTCACAAAGACTGTGTCAGTAGACATAGAGCCTGCAAAGATCCATGCCAGATGGGGTCCCAGTGCTGAGACAGGAGTGGACACAAGCCCCCATCCCTAAACCAGAAGCTATGTCCAATTGGTAACTGCTTAAAAAAGAAAAGTTAGTTTTCTCCAACAGCGTCTCACTGGGTACACAAGCCAAACTTATGGGCAGGCCCATGCCCAGTAGTAAATAACCCCCACAAAAGGAGCTCTGTGGTATTTATGGAGGTTCGTCTCAATTCTTTGTCTGGGCTTTTTCCATTTTTTAACTTTACAGATCTTTTGCTTATATATTATAGTTCCCAATTTTGTTTTCATGGGTCTTCTGTGTATGCGAATGTGTGTCTCAGCATCTACATGCATTTCTGTGCTTTTTCTTTTGCTCTTTTGTTTCTGTTTATTTTTATTTTTTGCCCTATTCTGATTTGTTTTTATTTTATTGTATTGTATTATTACTTATCTATCATTATTATTTTTAGATGCCTGTTTGTTTTCTAATGAGAAAGAGGAAGAAAGGGTGTGGATTTCAGAAGATAGGAAAGTGGGGAGAATCTGGGAGGAGTTGTGGGAATGGAGACAGTAATCAGAATATAATATAAAAGAAAATCTATTTTTAATTTTAAAAAAGTGTGGGTGGGTGGGGCGGCGGCGGCGGCGGCAGCGGCAAATTCGCAACCACACGGGATCACTCACTAGCCTAATGGACTCCCACACCCCACGGGGACCTTCCAGGTATTTAGAAAAGGTTGCGGACCCATGGGAGTGTTAGCAGTGGCGGCTGCAGCACGCACTGGGGGGGGTGGGTGGGGCTGGGGCAGCAGCAGATTCGGACCCCACACAGGATCACTCACTAGCCTACTGGACTCCCACACCCCATGCGGACATTCCAGATACTTAGAAAAGGTTGTGGACCCATGGGAGTCTTAGCAGCATGCTGCAGCCGTGACAGCGTGGTGGGGCAGAGGCGCGCAGCGCAGCAGCAAGGCGGCGGAGTGCACAGAAGCGGGATGGCAGAGTGCGCAGAGGCAGGGCAGGAGACCACACAGAGGCGGGGTGGCGGCGGCATGCCCTGTGGCCTTGGCGCGCAGAGGTTGAGGGTTCCAAAACATGGAGGCCAGAAGCCAGGGGGCCCACAGCTGTATTCTGGAAAGCCCAGACATATCAGGCGTGGAGTCGGGCCCTCTTAGACTCCTTGGGGACCTCCAGAGTCCACAGAATCTGTGCCTGGGCACACAGGACCATACCACCACAGCCACTGCAGGCTGAACACTCAGTGTAAAACATAGAGATGTCTGACTTGGGAGCAGTGAAACAATCCCGGGCCATTCCTCATTACCTGGGAATAGGCTCTACCATCTCACAGTGATTCTGGCTATTAGAAGCACAGTGACCCTGAGATCCACCTGTAAGCAATGACAGATCACCAAGCAATTCGACTGCTACACCAAAGCGCCCCCTTTGGATCCAAGCTCAGAAGATAACAGGATCAGACAGCTAAAAACATCCAAATGGACAAAGATCCAAGAAAAAACAGAAATCAAGGAAATATGACTCCAACAATGCAAAACTATCCTAGTTCATCCAATCCTGATGACCTCACCACAGCAGAAACACATGAAAATGATGACATTTCTACATTATGGAAAGTAATAGAGTCCCTTCAAGAAGAACTTAAATATATGAAGGAATTCAAAGAAGTCACAATTTCACAAGCGAAAACAATGGATAATACCATTAGAGAGCTCCAAGCCAAGGTGGCTCAAATTGAACAGGAAAAGGACAGGGCAATGAAAGATTTCCAGGCAAAGACAAGCAAACTGGAGCAGGAAATGTACAAAATGAATAAAACCATTCAAGATATGAAAATGGAAATGGAAACAATAAAGAAAACACAGTCATAGTTAAAAGAGGAAATGGAGAATCAAGAGAAGAGAACAGGAACTACGGATGTGAGTATGAAAAATAGGATGCAAGAGATGGAAGACAGGATCTCAGGCATGGAAGATTCAATGGAAGAAATCAGTACAACATCCAAAGAAAATAAGAAAGCTAAAAAATCTCCCACCCACAACATCCAAGAAATCAAGGACTCAATGAAAAGATGGAACCTAAGAATTATAGGCATAGAGGAAAGAGAGGACTCCCGACTCCAAGGTCCAGGAAATATCTTCAACAAAATCATAGAAGAAAACTTCTGGATATCCAGCCTGCACTTGGACCTGTACACCCAAGAGGGAAAAACAGCCGCACCACAAAAGCAAAGGTAAGTGAGATTTTTTTCCGGAGTTTCCAACATGGCAGCACAGTGTGCACTGTAGCAGAGAAGCAGAGACCTAACCCAGTCACAGCAAAGCAATTAGGAGCCAAGACTGCCTGCAAACAGAGCCCGCGATTGTGTGTTCTCCACAAATACTGGGGCGGGTGGGTCACTCACCCAGGCACCCAAACATCTGAGGCAGTCAGCAACAGGCACACTGAGGCCAGCAGCTATTGTGGGTGGAGCTCCCTGCCTGCATAGTCAGCCTAGCTGGGGAGCCAGAGCGACTGGGTCAGTGAGAGGAGAACACAGACCCAACCACACCTCTACCTGCTTGTCTGAGGACACCTGTCAGCTCCAAGGTCCTCAGAGGCTAGCCCTCTCCCCACTCCAGTCCCCTCTATATTGGTCCAATTGGGTCACAAGCAGTTGAGGAGAGTGGCAGCCACCCTCCTCTCCAAGAACCAGTCAGTCTATTACAGGAACCTGCCCATCATCTGGAGGTAAACACCAAGATCTCAGGATCAGCCAACCCCCAGGACAGGGAGTTTTCCTGAGCACCAAGGTCAGCTGACAAAAGAAACAAACAGATAACACCTGGGTCAATTGGATGACAAAAGGTCAGCGGAAGAACATGTTAAAAAAAAAACCCCAAAACAATAGGATGTCTCCAGATCCTAGCAATAATGCTACAGACAACTCTGGACAGCCAAACACAATTGAAACAAAGGAAAATGACCTTAATCCTACACTTATATTAATAATAGAAGGCCTAAGGGAGGAAATCAAATACCTCAGAGAGTAACAACAAAGTACTGCAAAGGAGGTGATGGAAATGAATAAAGCGCTTAAAGGAATGGAAGACCTGAAAAGGGAAGTTGAAGAAATGAAGAAAATCCAATCCGAGACATCCATAGAACTAAAAAACCTTAAGAAAAGAAACCGAACTACAGACACTAGCATCACCAACAGAATACAAGAGATGGAAGAAAGAATTTCAAGCTCAGAGGATAAAATTGAAGAAATTGATACATCTGTCAAAGAAAATGTTAAATCTAAAAAAGTCCTGACACAAAACCTTCAGGAAATCAAGGACATAATGAAAAGACAAAATCTCAGAATAATAGGAATAGAAGAAAGAGAAGAGTCCCACCTCCATGTACCAGAAAATATCTTCAACAAAATCATTGAAGAGAATTTCCCAAATCTAAAAAAAGAGATGCCTATAACTGTACAAGAAGCTTACAGAACTCCAAATAGATTACACCAGAAAAGAAAATCTTCCTACCACATAATAATCAAAACACTAAATGTACAGAACAAAGAAAGAATTTTAAAAGCTGCTAGGGAAAAGGGTCAGATAACATATAATGGCAAACCTGTCAGAATCAAACCTGACTTTTCTTCAGAGACTCTAAAAGCCAGAAGGGGCTGGACAGATGTCTTGCAGACCCTAAACAACCACAAATGCCAGGCCAGACTACTATTCCCTGCAAAATTGTCAATCAACATAGATGGAGAAAACAAGATATTCCATGACAACGCTAAATTCAAACAATATCTATACACAAATCCAGCTCTACAGAATATGTTGGAAAGAAAACTTCAACCCAAAGAGGTTAACTACACACAAGAAAGCACAGGAAGCAAATAGCATGCCTGCAGCAAAACCAAAAGCAAAGAAGCTCACTCACACACTCTTTCCACCAACATCAAGATGGCAGGAAGTAATAATCACTGGTCATTAATATCTCTCAACATCAATGGACTCAATTCCCCAATAAAAAAAGCACAGTCTAGCAGAATGGATGTGAAAACAGAATCCCACATTCTGCTGCATACAAGAAACACACCTCAGCAAAAAAGATAAACATTATCTCCAAGTAAAGGGCTGGAAAAAGATATACCAAGCAAATGGACCCAAGAAAAAAGCTGGAGTAGCAATTCTAGTATGCAACAAATTGGACTTTCTACCAACATTAATCAAAAGAGATGGGGAAGGATACTACATACTCATCAAAGGAAAAATCCACCAAGATGAACTTTCAATACTAAACATCTATGCCCCAAATGTAAGACCACCCACATTC